>JASDQU010313582.1:0-13482 GCA_032191745.1 Picea mariana | reverse complement strand
TTTTTTAGGGTAAATTCCCTTTGGCTTCTTGGTGGCTCATTATTTCAAGGGAATCATTTTACTTGGATACCAAGAGTGACATTATAGTTCACTTATTGCATTTAAACCTAGGCAAGTGACCATGACGTTAGAAAAATGATTTAGAATTTAGCAAAAGGCATATTAAAGATAAAAAAGTGGGGGCTCGACATTCTATCCAAGTTGAATAAACTAGATAGATTATCAAGGGTCAAAGAGGCACATAGTATAATAATATATTAGACAATAAACATTTTTGTCAATAAAGTAGGAAGAACATGTTAATGCTTATTACTCATCCCTCTTCCATGTGCAACATGGGTCTAAGCGTGCTTTGCATTCAAAGATGAGTTGTAATTTAAGGCTTATTAAAAACAAATACTCTATAAACATAAATAATTTATACAAAATTTCATTATCCAAAGGTATATTAAGGAAAGAAGGTGGGACAAGTCAACCTGGGTAGGTTAAAATTTGAATGTGTTTTATCTTCAAAGTTTAAAAGAGGTATTATAATACTACGTACCTTAGGAAAACAAATATAGCTAGCGGGTTCTAGTTAATGAAAGGGTTTTTGTTAAATGTAAGGAGAATTGCGCTATGTAAATTAATTTTAGGGATTAAATAACTTGATAAATGAGGAGACTAAGTGTATTATAATTAATGTTATAAGGTCGACTAATACGAGTGGTGCATATTGTTACAAGGGTTGGTTTGATGCTCAGTTAAACACAAAAGTTAGAGTAATTGAAGGTTATGCGGTGCATGAGGCAAGGGTGTCAACTATATGTAGTGGAAGCAGTGAGCGAAAGGAAAGGACCCTCCTTGGATCAATACCAAGTATTGTTGGAGTTTAAGGATGTTTTTCTGAAGGAGTTGCCAGGTTAGCTCCTGAGAGGGAGCTTGATTTTACTATTGAGATAAAACCTGGTGCAGAACCAATTTCCAAGGCTCCGTATAGGATGAAAACACCAGAACTTTGTGAGTTGCAGATGTAGGTGAAAGATCTACTCGACTTAGGGATAATAAGGCCCAGTGTATCACCTTGGGGTGCACCAATAATTTTTGTAAAGAAGAAGGATGGTTCCTTACGATTGTGTATAGATTACAGAGACTTGAACCATGCTACAGTGAAAAATAGGTACCCAATGCCACAAATAGATGACCTCTTTGAGCAGATGAAAGGAGCATGGGTATTCTCAAAAATCAATTTGCGATCAGGGTATCACCAATTAAGAATTAAGGAAGGCGATATTCCTAAAACTTCCTTTCAAACTCAGTTTGGGCGTTACGAGTTCGTTGCGGTACCTTTCGGTTTGACCAATGCACCAATAGTATTCATGAGCCTCATGAATGGTGTATTCCGGAAGTACTTAGATTGCTTTGTACAAGTCTTTATAGATGATATCCTCATCTTTTCCAAGAATGGAAGAGAACACAAGGAACACTTGCGAGTGGTGTTGTCTTGCCTTAGAGAGAACAAATTGTATGGGAAATTTTCGAAGTTATCCTTCTTCCATAAAGAAATTCACTATTTAGGTCATATCATTTCCAGTGAAGGAATATATGTGGACCCTGAAAAGGTAAAGGCCTTTATGGAATGGCTAGTGGAAAAAATGTGCATGAGGTAAGAAGCTTCATGGGGCTAGCAGGTTATTACCAGAGATTTGTCGAAGTATTCTTTAAAATAGAGAAACCCATCACCACTGTGCAGCGCAAGGGGGTTAGGTATGAATGGACATAAGAATGTGATAGTGCATTCATTGATCTTAAGAGGTTACTAACTGGTGCACCAATTCTATGAGTGCCAGATATGGAAAAGGACTTCACAGTTTGCACGGATGCCTTGAAGCAAGGGTTGGGGGCTGTGCTAATGCAGGATGGAGGAGTGATAGCATATACATCAAGGAAGTTGAAGCAACACGAGGAGATTTACACTACTCATGATTTAGAGCTGGAAGCTGTAATGCTAGCTCTAAAACTTTGGAGGCACTATTTAGTGGGACGAAACTTTGATCTCAAAATGGACCATTAAAGTTTAAAACATCTGTTCACTAAAAGGGATCTTGATGCCAGGTAGAGGCGATGGAGTGAGTTTATGAGTGAGTACGATTTTGGAATTTTTTACATCAAGGGAAAGGAGAATGTGGTCACAAATGCGCTGAGTAGGAGACCACATGTCTTCTCCTTGGTACCCTTAAAAGTCAATTTGAGGGAATGCGTGTTGATGAAACTCCTTGGAGATAGTTGGTATTTAAAGTTTACTTCAACCCTCCAGAGTGGGAGGTAGTTAGATCCGATATAGATTGGAAGAAGATGGACTATTAAGATATCGAGGAAGGATGTACATTCCCGAAGGTGGGGATATTCGAAGCATCATACTGAAGGAAGCCCATAGAGAACTTTATTGTGCACATCCGAGTGTGAAGAAAATGTACGCAGACATGAAGAAGCTTTTCTTCTGGGTAGGAGTGAAGCGCGATGTAGTCCATTTCGTCGCCAAGTGCCTAGAGTGTCAACAAGTGAAAGCTGACCACCACCACCCGACAGGTCTCCTACAACCACATGATGTCCCTATGTCCAAGTGGGAATTCATTTCTATGGATTTTGTTGTGGGGTTGCCACTCACATCTCATAGACACAATGCCATTCTTGTGATAGTTGATCATTTGAACAAGAGTGCTCATTTTACTTCGGTTAGAGACACTTACGATGTCACTGATGTGGCATGCGTGTTTGTAAGTGATGTCATCCGTTTGCATGGGATACCTAAGAAGATAATTTCAGATAGGGACTCCAAATTCACTTCTAGGTTTTGGAAAAGTTTACAGTCGATGTTGGGGACTGAGTTGAACTTAAGCACAACTTATCACGTTGAACCAGATGGGGAAACCGAGAGAGTAAATCAGGTTATGGAAGACATGCTTAGGATGTATGTTATGGATAATCAAACCCATTAGGAGAGGTACTTACCTTTGGTAGAGTTTTCCTATAATAATAGTTTTCATAGCTCCATCGGAATGCCACCCTACGAAGATCTATATGGAAGGCCATGTAGAACACTATTGATTTGGGAAAGATTAGAAGATCGAGTGACAGTTGGGAAAAAATTGATTCAAGAGATGGAGGAACAAGTGTTACATATTAGGTAGAGACTAAAGGAAGCACATGATAGATAGAAAAGTTATGCTGATGCACATAGGACTGACCGAAGTTATAAAGTGGGAGATCAAGTTTTCATTTGTATCAGGCCCAATAAGAGTACCATTCGGTTTGGGAAGGGGACAAAGTTGTCACCTCTATTTATAGGACCATTCAAAATACAAGAGAAAATTGGACCCATTGCCTATCGTTTCATATTGCCACCCCACTTGCATAAAACTCATAATGTTTTTCATGTATCTGTCCTATGTCATTATGTTGTTGATGAATCACATAAACTAAATTGGAAGGAATTGTAGGTATCAGACGTGGGAACCCTCATGGTAGAACCATTACTCATATTGGATGATAGAGTCTGACATCTCAGGAACCGTCTGGTAGATCAAGTTAAGGTCCATTGGGACAAGTATAGTCCGGGATTTTCTACTTGGGAGGATGCCGAGACATTACGATGAGATTATCCCACATTTGACCACCTCGAGAATATGTTTCTAGAAGGTTGGGTGTATGTAACACAACCTTTTGACTTAGACAACTAGGATTACCCTAGGCCTAATCACCTTTATTTTCTATTCACTGTGAAACTATTAATGATACACTTGAGCTTTTAAGACGTATGAACCTATATGAATGTTCAAATGTTATTTGAAGGATGATGGATACGATGCGATCTATTATGTGAATGTAAATTCTATGAATGTTTAAATGTTATTTGAATGATGATGGATATGATGTGATCTATTATGTGAATGTAAATTCTATAAATGTTTAACGTTATGTGAATGATGATGCATATGATGCAATCTATCATGTAAATGAAAATTCTATGAGCATGTAACGTTAATTGAATTATAGGGATATTATGAGATCTATTTCTAACTTGAAAATTTTGACATTTAAAGTTGTTGGTATGTGGATACCGAATTGAGATTATGGTCAAATGCATTTACATGATGATAATGCATAGACATGTATGCATTTGTGTTATAGACTGATTTTCAGGTCAATGGGCTATGAAATAGACAAGAGATAATGGTAATAAAAGTGGATGTCATGTCCACCGTTCAAGAAACAATATGGTATGAATCTTTGTATGTGAAATTATATTGGTACGAATGCACTGCTATGATATGTCGACTAGTGCAGGTTTTCAGGTGGTGAGACTGCCCAAAAAATGAATAAAGGATGACAAAATTCCCAACAACACAGTGCCACTGTATATTCCATGGTAGGGTGTGGACCCTAGTCCTATTAGGAGGGGTGGAGGCATTTCCCACCATGTATCCTTTGAAACCTGGAGTCATGGGAGGACAGTGTTATCTCACGCTAAGTGTTAGATAAGTCAAGGAGAGGACTTGGGAAGGGGCATCTTTGGGGGTGTTGAGTAATATTTTCACTTGGAGGAGAAGGTGAGAAAATTGTGGAAGGAAGAGGAAGCTATTTGGGGCTGCATCTCTTCTGAGTTTTGCTTACAACTTACTAGAGGTCTCTCATAGGGGGCACGTGTTGTTGGGAATTTTGGTCTTAGGGGCTAGGAAACCATAAGGAATCCTGGGGATAGGAAGTCAGATAGGCTATTCCTATCTAGCTGGGAGGTTAATCAGTTTGGGAAGAGCTTCAGTTTGGGCAGAGCTTCAATTATACATCAGTTTGAGGTAAATACGTTTCATTATCATTATTGTTATGCTATTGTTCATTATTGTTATGTTCTATGATGTTCATTATTATTATGCGTTATGCTATTCATTATTATTATAAGTTCATTTTTAATTCTATTGAGCATTGTTATTATGATGAATAGTGAATAAAGAAGAAAATATGATAGAATTTCTATATTTAGATTTATGATTTATAAGGCTCTGTATAATTTACTATCGAATCATACATGGGGTTAGTGTCGAAGTTTGAAAACTTGTTTCTATTAACTACAAATTCAATGCATGTTGACAAGATCCTTCATACTAACCTACAAAAAGGAAACTAAAACAATTAAACTATAACAACAAGTTATATAACAAAGAAATAAATTAACAATTCATGTACAGGAAGTAAAATGAAAAGACATCTATGCTATATAATTCATAAAAAAGATCATAGAACAGTTACCCAGACTGCTGATGCCCCCCCCAACAAGTCGTGGTCACTCCTCAAATGCACACCACGAACTCAAGAAAGTGATTTCACCATTAAAACTTAAAAACCCAGGTTTACACAGTATGGCAAGACAGAGCTAAAATTGTATTTGTATCTAACACACGACTTCTCTCCTTTGTATGACCACTGAGGTGGTATTTATAATCTTTTCAAATTGAGAGGTTGATCACTCGAGGGTTGAACCTCTTCTAGAAACAATAAATTACATTAATGATGCCCTAACTGTCGAAATGGAGTGAGCCAATAATCACCCAATATAACAACCCAAATCGAGTTGTCAAGAGTTCAATAGCTGGAGGGCATGAGCACGAGGAAAACCCATGTCTCTGATTCACCCATCACTAGCCACCAATACCATAATCGCCAAATCCCCAATCGTTTTTTGTGCAGGATGGAGTACCCGAAGCAAAAAATGCTGCGATTTTTCCCTATGACACCCAAAAATGCGAATTAGATCCATTGAAATATAAAATCATACTTAATTATACCCAAGATCATCATAAAACACAAATTATGCATACCTGTTGTAGATCATAGTGTTTCAGCAGAAAATCCTTTCAAAAACTTCTCCAAAATGTGAAAACGCATATATACATTCGACAAAAGTATCTAATTAACGTCATAAAATTGATCATATCTCGGGCCCAAAAACATGTAATCAACGGAAATATCAGTATATGGATTTTTATCCTTCAGGAATTTGACTTATATTTTGTTTCCGTAAAATCTAAAAAAGTCGCTGGTCTTCGTGGAACTTATCTCAGAACTTCCGGTCGAGTCAGGTGATGTTACACCCGAAGAATCACCAATTAAAGGAGATCTTTTTCTAATTTCATCTTTGGATACCTTATATGGAGATATACTGGTCTATCTCTAGATTTTGAAGTCCCTTTCCTTTGCTTTTCGTGATGAGCCTTGACGTATACGCCATCAGGAAAAAAAATATCTCATACTCGAGGACACTTTGTATCGTCGAGGTGTAGATTGCATCCTTTGCTGGTGTCTTACTCATGAAGAAGTGGAACTCACGCTTAATGAATGCCACGCTGGAGCATGTGGTGGTCATTTTTTTGGGTTGGAAACAACCCAAAAGATTCTACGATCCAATTACTATTGGCCAACATTAATCAAATATTATGTTGAATCGGTCAAGAAGTGCCACCCGTGTCAGATCTTCTCTCGACAGATGAGGGCACACCCCGTTCCCATGTTTCTCGTCATTACAGTTGCCCCCTTCACTAAGTGGGGGATTGATTATACCCCATGAAAATTCCCTTCAGCTAAGGGGCACCATTATATCATTGTTGCAGTAGACTACTTTACAAAGTGGGTCGAAGCTATGCCAAAGTTTAAATATGATGGCGAGACAACAACTCTCTTCTTATTTAATCAGATAATAGAAAGGTTCGACATCCTGAAGGAGATTTTCACTGACCATGGAAGTCACTTTCAAAACAAAATGATGTCCAATTTGACATCAAATCGAGGGTTGAGGAAAGAACACTCATCACCTTATTACCCACAAGCGAATGATTAGGTGCAAGCTGTGAATAAGTCTCTCAAGACCATTCTACAACGAATGATCAATTAGGCCAAGTCAAATTGGAATTTGATGTTGTACTCAGCATTGTGGGCCTACCAAACATCTCTGAGGACTGCCATTGATTTCTCACCTTTTCAACTTGTTTACGGGTTGGAAGCAGTCTTGCCTATAGAATGCCAGATCCCATCTCTTAAGTTGGTAGTACAATTATTTCTTGACACTTGACCTCTTGAGGAATGCTTATTACATCTCGAGCAAATCGATGAGCAAGGATGTGATGCAACATTGGCTAATGAGGCTCACAAGTAAAGAGTCAAGTGTCAGTATGATCAGTCTTTTCATCCTCGTATTTTCTCCGAAGGCGAGCTTGTCCTGGTCTATGACCAAGATAAGGATCCCCTGGGGGTAGGCAAGTTCAAGCACATGTGGTTTAGACCTTTCATTGTGAAGGAGGTATTAAAGAAGGGTGCTTATAATCTAGTTGTTTTTGAAGGGAACACTTTAGTGGAGCCTATAAATGGGCCCTATTTCAAGAAGTATTACTCGTAGGTGGGTCTCCTTGGGTGAATTCTTGTGTATATGTATAGTTCTTATACAATTTTATTTTGTCCTTTTTGTTTTATGGATGTGTGATTTTGATGTCATATTTTTCACTGTGGCAAATGTTAAGTGAATCAGAGGTTTTTGTTGGGTTCACGGACGATGCTAACTGACACACTCGTAGGCTTGCTTCTACAGCTTGAGTGATTTTTACACCTCAAGGCCAGTTTCTATCTTCTGGAGGTATTTGTTTAGGTGACACCACAAACAATGTTGCTGAATACAGTGCAATAATAGAGTTATTTCGTGACACCTTGTCGCATGGTGTCTGTTACCTCCAGGTCTACATAGATGCACAATTGGTTGTGTCCCGGTTAAACGGGGTTTATCATGTTTATGATCCTACTCTACACCGAATATTCCTTAGGGTACGTCTTATAGAACGTTGTTTTGATTACATTACATATATCCATGTTTCTAGGGGATTGAATCAAATGACAGATACTATAGCTAATAAAGTATTAGAATGGCATATTGCACACATGTAAGAAAAAGCACACACATACACATGTAAATACATTTGTAAATAAATGTAATCCATAAGACAAAAAATATGTAAATATGCATATATATATATGTATGTATGTATATGTATAAAGTCTTAGAGTACACAAGTGAGAATAGGCGCGTCAAAAATACATATCCAGTACATATCAAGGGGCTTATGCCCTCAAAAATATACAAAAAGTTCCCCCGCCACATACCTAGTCCATCCTAAGCTAAGGACGGGGCCTGTTGTACCTGCCATATTCAACCACAACGTTTTCCAAATGTCGAAATAATTGGACCAAGGTCCTTGGCACCCTAACTACGTGAGGTTGCATCAATGATGGAAGATCCTCGATATCTTCCATAGGGACTGTGCGAGTGAGTATGGAGAGGTTCTGCTCTACCAGTCTTAAAACTCTCTCAGCCTCTCCGACTGGAGGTCCCCCTGCTGCTACTGTTGGTCTGGCGACTGCGACTAGTACTTCCTCTAGTCGAGGATGTTGCCTAGTCCTCAAGAAGTCCACTGGATGCATTGGCCCCACATCTATACATAAACAGATACATAGTTGTTAGAAACTTTGATTCCCATAAAAAATGATATATATAAAAAGAAATAAAAAATTAAATAACATAAAAAAATGAACGTACCTATCTCTCCTTTCTCTGCTCCAAGAGGTATGGGCATGTTTGATTCCTTGGAAAAGTTGATCCCGATGTAGGGGTAGTCCTCTATCACCGGAATCTGTCGTGCCCACTAGTCAAAAAATGCATCGTCGAAGGCCTCCATGGTCCTTCCTCCCCCCTATTGCAACAACAACGCTACTCAACTTAGGGATAATAAGGCCCAGTGTCTCAC
Organism: Picea mariana; assembly: GCA_032191745.1. Lineage (NCBI taxonomy): Eukaryota > Viridiplantae > Streptophyta > Pinopsida > Pinales > Pinaceae > Picea > Picea mariana. Next base: position 4,660 of record JASDQU010313582.1, on the reverse strand, counting down.
CTTGGGGTGCACCGGTAATTTTTGCAAAGAAGAAGGATGGTTCCTTACGAATGTGTATAGATTACAAAAACTTGAACCATGCTATAGTGGAAAATAGGTACCCAATGCCACGAATAGATGACCTCTTTGAACAGATGAAAAGAGAAGCGGTATTCTCAAAAATTTATTTGTGATCAAGGTATCACCAGTTAAGGATTAAGGAAGGCGATATTCCTAAAACTGCCTTTCAAACTCAGTTTGGGCATTACGAGTTCATTGTAGTACCTTTTGATTTGACCAATGCGCCAACAATATTCACGAACATTATGAATGGTGTATTCCAAAAGTACTTAGATCGCTTTGTACAAGTCTTTCTAGATGATATCATCATCTATTCCAAGAACGAAAGAGAACATGAGGAATACTTGCGAGTGGTGTTGTCCTGCCTTAGAAATAAATAAGTTGTATGGGAAGTTGTCAAAGTGTTCCTTCTTCCATAAAGGAACTCGCTATTTAGGTCATATCATTTCTAGTGAAGGAATCTCTGTGGACCTTGAAAAGGTAAAGGCCATTATGGAATGGCCAGTGCCAAAAAAAAACTATTTAAGCATAACAATAAGCAAATAGCAACAACAAACTACTTTAACTAGTCTATTTGAATTCAATTAAACAACTATCCTATGAAAGCAAGTAAATAAACAAACAACTATACTATCAAAGCAAGAAAATACAATTAAGAAATTTACCTATTAAAGCAAGTAGCAGCTAACTAACCTAGGGTAACTTCTACAACAAGTAAACTAATAAAAACTACTCAATAAGCAACTAACTAAGCTAAGAGACAAGTGAACTCTATTCTTAATACAACCATTTCTAATTAAAAAAATGAAATCTACTTAATTGAAAGAAAGAAGAATTAACAACTAATTTTTAATCTATGATACAAAAACTAATCTTTAATCTATCAAAGAAAAAGACTAACTATCCAACAACAACAAGAGAACTATCTTCTGATCTATGTCAGCAAGAAACTATCTTCTAATCTATGAAAGCAAGAAAACTATATTTTAATCTATGAAAACTCAAATATAGTGTTGATGGTTGTGTGAATGTCTTTGGTGTCTTATAATATCATGATGGCACTTAACAATGAAAGATAATTCAAGAGGGATAAACTCGATATTAACTTCAATATAAAAGTGAAAAGTGTGAATTAGGCAATCCAATGAAAACTTAGCCATTACGGAAACAACATCAATTACCCTACATATCCATGTGATTATTGATCATGCATTAATCATCTATAGTTAGAAGGAGATTATTTTATAAAATTCAATTGCACTCTATACTACCTAAGCAAATTCATACTATATTAAATTCAATCATTAACTACAAATTGAAATTGCAACATAAATCTAAGAAGGAAATCACATGAAATAAACTAAACTAGTTTTATTTAAAAATTCAAATTGCAAAAAGAGAAATGCTTATAAACATGAATTAAATATTATTCTAGCATATGACAAGTAAACTAATGAGAAAGTTAATTATCAACTAGTTAAGCAAAAAATACTAAATAATAATTGAATAAGCAATCTAAAAATAAAAAACTAGAACTAATACTATCCATCCATCGAAGCCTTGTTAAAGAAAACATGAATTAAAATTTTGTTCTAAAACTCTGTTTTAAATTCTATTTTGAACTTGATTTTAAAAGCATAAAGAAAGTATAATTTACTATCGAGTCACACATGGGGTTAGTGTCCAAGTTTGCAAACTTGTTTCTATTAACTACAAAGTCAATGCATGTTGACAAAATCCTTCATACTAACCTGCAAAAAGGAAACTAAAACAATTAAACTATAGCAACAAGTTATATAACAAAGAAATAAACTAACAATTCATGTACAAGAAATAAAATAAAAAGACATCTATGCTATATAATTCATAAACAAACTCATAGAACAGTTACCCAGACTACTGGTGGGTGCCCCAACAAGTCGTGGTCACTCCTCAAATGCACACCACGAACTCAAGAAAGTGATTTCACCATTAAAACTTAAAAACACAGGTTTACACAGTATGGAAAAACAAAGATAAAATCGTATTTGTCTCTAACACACGACTTGTCTCCTTTGTATGACCACTGAGGTGGTATTTATAATCTTTACAAACTGAGAGGTCGACCACTGGAGGGTCGAACCTCTTCTAAAAACAATACATTACATTAATGATGTCCTAACTGTCGAAATGGAGTGAGCCAATAATCGCCCAATATAACAACCCAAATCGAGTTGTCAAGAGTTTAGTAGCTAGAGGGCATGAGCACGAGCAAAACCCATGTCTCTGATTCACCCATCACTGGCTTCCAATACCATAATCGCCAAATCGCCCATCGTTTTTGTGCAGGACAAAGTGTCAGATGGAGTACCGGAAGCAAAAACATGCTGCGATTTTTCCCTGTGACACCAAAAAATGCGAATTAGATCCATTGAAACATAAAAACATACTTAATTATACCCAAGATCATCATAAAACACAAATTATGCATACCTGGTGTGGATCATAGTGTTTCAGCACAAAATCCTTTCAAAAAATTCTCCAAAACATGAAAACACATATATACATTCGGCAAAAGTATCTAATTAACGTCATAAAATCGATCATATCTCGGGCCCAACAACATGTAATCAGTGGAAAGATCAGTATATAGATTGTTATCTTGCAAGGATTTGACTTATATTTTGTTTCCGTAAAATCTAAAAAGTCGTTGGTCTTCGTGGAACTTATCTCGGAACTTCCAGTCGAGTTAGGTGATATTACGCCCAAAGAATCACCAATTAATGGAGATGTTTTTATGATTTCATCTTCGGAACCCTGGTATGGAGATATACTAGTCTATCTCTAGACTTTGAAGTGCCTTGCCTCTTCTTCTCGTGATGAGCGTCGACATATACGCCATCAGGAAAAAAACTATCTCATACTCAAGGACACTTTGTATCGTCGAGGTGTAGATTGCATCCTTCACTGGTCTCTCACTCATGAAGAAGTGGAACTCACGCTTAACGACTGCTACACTGGAGCATGTGGTGGTCATTTTTTTGGGTTGGAAACAACCCAAAAGATTCTATGATCCAATTACTATTGGTTGATGTTAATCAAATATTGCGTTAAATCGGTCACGAAGTGCCACCCATGTCAGATCTTCTCTCGAGAGATGAGGGAAAACCTTGCTCCCATGTTTCCTGTCATTATAGTTGGCCCCTTCACTAAGTGGGGGATGGATTACACCACATGCCAACCCCCTTCAGCTAGGGGGCACCATTATATCGTTTTAGCAGTAGACTACTTTACAAAGTGGGTCGAGGCTATGCCAACATTCAAAGATGATGACAAGACAACAACTCTCTTCTTATTTAATCAGATAATAGCAAGGTTTGACGTCCCAAAGGAGATTGTCACTGACCATGTAAGTCACTTTCAGAGCAAAATGATGTCTGAATTGATTCTAAGGTTGAGGAAAGAACACTCATCACCTTACTACCCACAAGCGAATGATTAGGTGGAAGCTGTGAATAAGTCTCTCAAGACCATTCTACAATGAACGATCAATTAGGACAAGTCAAATTGGAATTTGATGTTATACTCGACATTGTGGGCCTACCAAACATCTTTGAAGACTGCCATTGATTTCTCACCTTTTCAACTTGTTTACGGGTTGGAAGCAGTCTTTCCTATAGAATGCCAGATCCCATATCTTAAGTTGGCAGTACAGTTATTGCTAGACACTTCACCTATTGAGGAACACTTATTATATCTCGAGCAGCTCGATGAGCAATGACGTGATGCAACCTTGGATAATGAGGCTCACAAGCAAAGATTCAAGTGTCAGTATGATTGGTTCGTTCATCCTCGTATTTTCTCTGAAGGCGACCTTGTCCTGGTCTATGACCAAGATAAGGATCCCCTTCGAGCAGGCAAGTTCAAACCCATGTGGTTCAGAAATTTCATCGTGAAGGAGGTATTAAAGAAGGGTGCTTATCATCTAGTTGATTTTGAAGGGAACACTTTAGTGGAGCCTATAAATTGGCTCTATCTCAAGAAGTATTACTCGTAGGTGGGTCTCCTTGGGTGACTTATTGTGTATATGTTAGTTCTTATATAATTTTGTTTTGTTCTTTTTGTTTTATGGACGTGTCATTTTGATGTCATCTTTTTCATTATGGCATATGTTAAGTTAATCATAGGTGTTTTTTGGGTTCATGGACAACGCTGACCGACACACTCGGAGGCTTGCTTCTACAACTTGGATGATTTTTACACCTCAAGGCCAGTTGCTATCCTCTCGAGGTATCTGTTTAGGTGACGCCACAAACAATGTCACTGAATACAATGCAATAATAGAGTTACCTCGTGATTCCTTGTCGCATGGTGTCTCTTACCTCTGGGTTTACTTAGATGCACAATTGGTTGTGTCTCAATTAAACGAGGTTTATCATGTTTATGATCCTACTCTACATGAAATATTCCTTAGGGTACGTCTCTTAGAAAGTTGTTTTGATTATATTAAGTATATCCATGTTCCTAGGAGATTGAATCAAATGATATATACTATATCTAATCAAGTATTAGATTGGCATATTTCACACATGTAAGAAAAAGCACACACATACACATGTAA
>JASDQU010313576.1:2443-13468 GCA_032191745.1 Picea mariana | reverse complement strand
TTAATGTTGAGAATTTGAAATTGTATGAGCCTCCTTTGATTGATGATCAAGGGGAGCATATTCAGATTCCTTCTATAGATGAATTTTCCCTAGAATATCTTACAGAACTGCATGAAGACACCATCCTTGACAGGAGAATGTGAACTTCAAAATGAGGAAATGTGGAGTATCTTCGAGTTGGTCTTAAAGGTACAAATCAAATCAAAGCCAAGTGGATTGAGGTTGGAAAGGTGAGGGAACTATACCCTCATATTCAAATAGACTGAAAATAGTCTTTTGGAAGTCCAAAATCTTTCCAATGGGGAGGTGTGATCCAGGGGATCAAATTTTGATCAAAAATTCAAAGTGCTCAAAATCACTTCAAATCGAACAGGAGTGTAGGTCTAGTTGTTACAAACCCAATGCAAATTATTTGGGTGCAAATGAACGTCAGGAGCGAGATATATCGCGTTATGTTCAAAATGACAAATAGGCAAAAAAAAAAGGGATGTTGATTGTACAGTCCGTAAGGCTGCTGACGTGGTAGTCTGTATGACACGTGGCAGGGATGAGTGGTAGACAGTTGGCAAATGTGGACGAATGGAATTGGGACATGTGGCAGTATTTGGTTGGTTGTACGGTGCCACGTGGCCCAGTCATGGGCTACCACGTGGCACCTTGTTATTGGTTGTTGTATAAAACTTTATTGGAGTCCACTGGGTTTGAACCCGTGACCTCCACCCATGAGTACAACCTTTGAAAAGTTTGCATTGCCAATGCACCACACCATATGCCTTGATATATGTATGGTTTTAAATAATTTTAAGTTTGAATTGTTTATGTATTGGCGCAGGGTCCGAGTTGGGGCTTAGCCCCAGCCCCTGGACGCATACATTGTTGTAATATGAGCACATGTTATGCCATATATGCACGTGCATGATTTGGTATGAATTCAGTTCAACAGTTATACAAACGACCCACCACTTGTTGTTAAACCATTGGCTTGTGGAAACGGGGGCCTATGTTTGCACTTGTAAGTGGTCATATGGGTCATATGACCATAGCCCTGGTGGTTAGGGGCTAGGTGCGCCCGTAACTGTCCTACAGTTTGTACGGTTTGCGCGGTTGCATCTGGTGCTAAGTTTTAACGCTTAAATATGTGTGTGGGCTAGGTTGAGCCAACAAGGGTGTGATTTCTAGATGCAGAGACAACAAGTTTGAAAGGGGACTTCCAGGAAGCCTATCTTCTTTAATTTTTGGCCAAACAAGGTGCTGAAAAAGCCTAGCTAGGGGTTTTTGGACATTCTGAAGCCATTGGAGCAGTCTATTTGGCATTTTGAGCATTGTAAAGCACATTTTTGAGCACTTTTAGCAAATAATACAAATGATCCATTGGAAGATGGACCAGGAGATGTAGCCCAAGAGAGGGGTGAACTCCTTTATCATTTGTTGTGTTATGTGTTTTATGTTCATTTTTTATTTCTACTGTTTATATGCATCTTTTAAGATTAAATTATATTAAAATTATGTTGCAAAGTTGATCCATTTTCATTTTAACACATAAATTTTACTTGCAAATAATTTCAAGAATACAAGTCTTCTTCATTTTTAGATCAGTGAAGAAAAGACACAAAGATTTTCATTGGATAGAAGAAGCAGAGAAGAGCTTCAACCTGCTGAAGAAGAAGATCACAGAGCAACCAATTTTAGTTTTGCCAAATTTCAGCAAGACTTTCCAGGTTAACTGTGACGCGAGTGGATTTGCAATAGGAGCAGTCTTGAGCTAAGATGACAGATCGATCGCATACTTCAATGAGAAACTGAATGAAGTGGAGGTTAAGTACTCCACATATGACAAGGAATTCTACGCAGTCATACAGGCGGTGAAGAAATGGAGACACTATTTGGTTCCAAAAGAGTTTGTTTTGTACAACGATAATCATGCTTTACAATTCGTGACTCAACAGGAGAAGTTGAACCAAAAGCATGCTAAATGGGTTGAATTCATGTAGAATTTTACTTTTGTAATTAAGCATATTTCTGGAACTGCTAACAAAGTTGTTGATGCTTTGAGCAGGAGATGTTTACTTATGCAGGAATTCAGAGTCAAAACTTTGGGTTTTGATAACCTCAAAGAAATGTACAGGGATGATCCATATTTTAAAGAGGCATATGAGGCATCTGAAAATCCAATTCTCAGAGATAGAAGCTAGTGGACTGAATATATGATCCAAGATGGATTATTATTCAGGGGTTACCAGTTATGTATTCCAAAATGCTCCGTAAGGGAGAATCTATTGAAAGAAAAACACAGTGGAGGATTGGTTGGACACTTTGGTCATGATAAGACGTTCTCAAAATTGAATGGCTCATATTTTTGGCCAGGGATGAGGAAAAATGTTAGCAAATTTCTGGACAGATCTAGAATTTGTCATCACACAAAAGGGATGAGGCAGAACACAGTGTTTTACCATCCATTACCCATACCAGAAAGGTCGTGGAATGTAGTGAGCATGGATTTCATATTGGGACTGCCAAGGACACAAAGAGGATTTGATTCAATCTTTGTGGTGGTAGACAGATTTTCCAAGATGGCACATTTCATACCATGCCAGAAAACCAGTGATGCAACTCATATTGCAAACCTATTTTTCAAAGAATTCGTCAAACTTCACGGCTTGCCAAGGAGTATTATTTCGGATCGAGATGCCAAGTTCGTGGGACATTTTTGGAGGACTTGATGGAAGAATCTAGGGACAAGTTTTTCATTTAGCTCAGCATATCATCCTCAAACGGATGGACAAACAGAAGTTGTGAACAGAAGCTTGGGAGATTTGTTGAGGAGCCTAGTGACTAAACACCACTGTCAATGGGATCACATTCGGCCACAGGTGGAATTTGCTTACAATGACTCATTCAACAGAAGCACAGGGCAAAGTCCATTCCAGATTGTATATGGAATGCAACCAAGGGGAGTTTCTGAATTGAAATATTCGAAACGAAGCGAAATTAGAAGTGCAAGTGCAGAAGATTTTGCGGAAGCAATGAAGGAGCTACACAGTCGAGTCAAGGAATGATTGCAGAGTTCAAGCCAAGAATATAAGAGCAGAGTGGATCAACATAGGTGAGAACTTCAATTTGAAGTTGGTGATCTGATTCTTACACATATGAGGAAGGAAAGGTTCCTAAGGGGAACGTATAATAAATTGAAAATGAAAAATATTAGGCCATGCAAGGTCTTGAAGAAATTTGGGGCAAGCGCATATGAGATTGAATTACTCGATGGGGTCGGAATCTCATCGATATTCAATGTTGCAGATTTATACTCTTACAGAGATAAAGAAACAGGATCAGAGGATGAACAGACAGAGGTTCATTGGACCAAACAAATGCTTGTAGCTGAAAAGCCACAGATGGAGGGCATAATTGATAAGAGAGTCAGCAAGAAGACAAGAAGAAAAGAGTATTTTGAATACTTGGTCAAATGGAAGGGACATCCAGTTGAAGATGCCAGCTGGGAAGATGAAGCAGAAATTCAGAAGCATGGACAGACCATGCAAGAGCTCATGAACAAGAGTTCATGAAAATTTTCAAGCGAGGGAGTATGATGCAGGAGCATCGTGCAAATCCCAAAGCGTGCGACTAAGCCAAATAAATAGCTGGACACGCGGAGGAAGAGAAGGATCATGTCTTCATAAGATCCGTTTTGAATTTTGAATTAAAATCATTAATGTAATAGTTAACAGGAATGTACTCGCATTTATACTTTGGAGATTATAAACGGACCTAGGGAAATTCTCCCATCCGTCTTTTGTATTAAGGAACTTAAGATAGTTAATGAAAGTAGGTAGATATGAATGATAGATTAGACAGTTTTAGAGCATAGGAGAGAAAACGGATATAGACACCCTCATTCTTGTATCATTGTATCATCCACACATTAGCATACACTGAAGAACATAGAGAGATGTAGCAAAGAGTTGTAGAAGAAGAAGTCCATGTAAAGGAGCTTTGAATTAATGAATGAAGCTTTGAATCAGAATTCATGGTGTTATGATGTTTTATGTTTACACATGGCGAATGGTATGCTTATAGTTGTTTTAATCTCTTTATTATGCATTTTCTTTAATATTGTGCATATGTATGACTTTATGTTGAATGTTTGACATCTGAGAGAGAAAGATAATGAGTTTCAATTGTTTCTCTTCTTGAGAGGGAGAAGTTCCTGTAAGGAGTGTAATGAAACGACCGCAAGGAGTGCGTTGACAAAGTTTCAGATTTTATCTCTGAAATCTCAGGAGGGATACCCTTGTTCTCATTCCAGTAGAAGTGCAGGTGAAGCACAGAAGCCGTTCAAGGTGTGTGTAGGCTATTCGAGGCCTTAGAATTTATCAACTAAGTTTGAAAGGTTGAAGGAATGTTGTTGCAGAGAGTGCACAGAGTCAAGGGGTCGAATACTCAGCGGTATTCGAAAGATTTCCGCAAGGAGCACGTGCAGGAGTTCCTTTTTAGGCTTGAAGTTGCCAGAGGAAGCTCAGGAGGGTTAACACCTTTGAACACTTCAAAGGAGGGTGGAGATTGAACTACTTCAAAAGGAGATGAGGGTTGAAGTCATCCAGCAGAAGCAAAGTTTAGAAGGGAGAACATTGGTTTATTTTGCAAAAGTTGTCCAGGAGCAATGAGTTGTCGAAATTATCTGTGGAGAAATCACGAAGTCGCGAGGGCCATAGGATCTAGAGAAGATGCAGGTTGGATAAAGGTTGGACAAACTCATCCTTTTGGGTTCTAGAATCAACATGGACCGTTGATCATTCTTTGCACAAGTCGTCAGGTCATTTCGGCATTTCGGGGATCCTGACAACAAGGAGTTGAGCATTGGGGAACGAAAGTTCTGAAGTCACGAGTTGTGACAGGAATTGGCATGGAGTTTTGGGATTTCGGCACTTTGGGTGTCGGCAAACGGAGGAGGCAGCATCTTGGGATCGAGAGTTCCGAATTCCCGATACCCAGAAGCCCGAAATAAAGTAGGTCATCGAATTGAGCGAGGCTCATGTGAATACGTGGCACATCTATCAGGTAAGGACCACAAGGGTGAAAGGTGGAATGTCTTAATCAACTGGTGGAGTCAAACCTTGTTGATCATTTCAGGATTCAGAGGTCAAAGGACTAGGAGCCTTGTGTCTGGATTCACGAAGTCATGAAGTCCAAAACCCTGATAAAGTGAGAAATTCGTTGGGAAGCCAAGCTTTGTTAAGGGCACCAGAGTTCGAAAATTCAGGTTTTGAAGGCTATAGATATAGGAACCCTCGAAAATAGGGATCATGAAATCACGAAACCCGAAGTCTCGATTCGGTGAAGGGAGCGACATTGTTTTGGTCAAGGAGATTTGCGTTGGTGTCTGGTGTTTGTTCACTCGGGCCCAATTCATAAGGACCTGTGGATACGCTGTGAGTGTATGAGATATTCCTCGAGGGGAAATCAAAGAGTCAATCAAACTCAAGGGAAGATTAGAGTGATCCTTCACGGACCTTGGACCTGAGGGTTTGGGGGTCTGCGTCAAAAAAACCACTTGATGTTTAGAGAGGATGGATTGGAGGTCCTGCGACATAGAGGGTGTATCAGTGGCTTGAATGGAATGGATTTGTGCAATAATTCCATAATGACATTTTTTGAGCATATTTCCCATGCAATGGGAACTGATGATCTCTGGGGAACTGACATTGATGCCTTGAAATTTATATTTTTGTCCCTCCTGGTTGAATTGCATGGTTAATTCATTAAAATCCATGAGAATGGGACCCGAAGTCCTTAGCCATTATGCACCCAACACAATGTCACAATCACCCATGTTGATAGAAAACATATGAGATTTCATGTGGTACTGACCAATTTGGAGATGCATATTTTTACAACGCCCTCCACATTTCATGGACCCGCCATTGGCAATCATGATTTGAAAATTATTGACTACACGGATATAGCAATTAGTTTCTTGGGAAATGCGGTGATGAATAAAATTATGGGTGCTTCCACTATCAACAAGAATGATGACCTTCCTATTCTTAATGTAACCAATTAGCTTGAGGGTTTGGGGAGCAAAGAATCCAGTGAGAGAATTTAGGGAAATGACTGGCTCTACTTTAGGAGGGTCGGAGGGAGGGGTCATGTCAGTGGTTTTAGGTGACATGGCCACAAGGGGAGCCTCAACATCATCTTTTGAAACATCCTCTGAGATGGCCATAAAAATATTTTGTTCCTTACACTTGTGCCCAGGAAAATATTTGTCATCACAATTATAACAAAGGTCGTTGATTTGGCATTCAGTCATGTCTACCCTGGTCAATTTTTGGATCTTTAGTGGAGTAGAAGGAGGAGTGGGAGTGATAGGTTTAGTGCGAGGAATAAAGGAGGGTTTTTGGTTTTGAGAAGAGATAACTTGTTTTTGTTTCTTATCTCTTTTAGTAGCATCAACCCAACTCTAAGGCTAAGCCATGAGGACACGGGCATGAATCTCATCCTTAAGGCCACTGATAAAAAATTCTCAAAAAAAATCATCAGACATGCCCTCTGTATGGAAATCAAATTGCTCAAAAGCGGTTATAAAGTATTCCATTGTAACTGATTGTTTCAACTTTGTAAAATGGCCTAAATGGTTGGTGTCAGTGTCAAAGCGTCTATAAAGCTTTGCCACAAAGTGTGTCCAAGCCACATACCCTTGGAGGGAATTTTTCTCCATTGCCACCATTTCCACCGTTCTTGATCTAGATGGAGAAAACCATACTGAAGTTTGGCCAACTCATTTGTAATGCCATAGAAAGAGAAATAATGTTCCATTTGAGTTACCCAACTAGTGGGATCTGAGCAATCAAATTTGGTCACATCCACACGTGGAAGGCGTAGGTCATGCTAAAAGTGATGGGGATGAAAATTATGGGAGTGAGAGGAAGTTTCACCTTCATTTTTCAAAGGTGGGTCAGATGAGGGAAGATCTGCAAGGGTATGCATCTTGGCGCGGATCATTGTAGTGAAGGGGACAAATTGGGTATTGAAGGATTCAAGATGGGTAGCGAGGTCTTGTTTGAGGTCCTTCATTTTGTGTCGATGGAGGAATGCATGTCTTTATTAACGGTGGAAACATTGGCACTAAGTTGTCTCGCTTCTTGTTTGGTTTCTATGAAATTAGAGTACAAGGAATTGAAGCGAGCTTCCAAGTCTTGGCTACGGGTGTGGGACATGATGAAGAGGGAACACGAAAAGGGGTGGGTGAGACCACATAGAAAATGGGTTATGGGTGAATTTTATCACAACTATCATGGAAACAAGTGGAATCTAATGGGGTAAATCCAAAATAAGGGTGTTGGAAGGGGGTCGGGTCCATGAGAAAAAACAATTGTTGAAAATGATAGGTATGAATGCGATAAGGGTGTAGAGAGGAATCGAACGGAATAGGTCTCAAATAATGGTGCCAAATAGATCTATACTTTTTTTTGTTTTTTGTTTCTTTACTCCTGTGGAGTTATACTCCGATCTGAAGAATATTGTAGTGACGAAATGCCCAAATGCTTAACAAGAAGAAATGTGTAGTAATTTCACAACCTGAATGTAGGAGACACAGTTGCGTGGAAACAGATCTTGTATGTTCAGTGTTTTTTTTTAATTTTCGTCCCAAGGGTTAGGGTATTCAAGGGTTCTATAGACAAGGTTTTTCCCTATGCTATAGCTCTCTGATATACGTGCGGGATCCAAGAGTATTACTCGGCCCAATATCTCAGGGCACCAACTAAGGAGGCTAGACTGTTCCCTTAGTCATACTACCCAACTACCCAGGTACTACAGAGTATCTTCCCAAGTGTTTTTCTCGGTGGAACTATAGTAGTCAGGTGATCAATTGGTTTATCTATGGAGGGTTGCAGGAGATCTAGACCGATCTGTATACAGGCGTTGTCTGATGCGCTACCACTCAAAGGGGTACCAACAGGGGTTACAAGGGTGGCCAACAGATGTGCACTTAAGTACCACTTGTATTTCTTGTGTGTATGAATCCTTGACCACGGGTTTATGCGTGTAACGATAGATTTGTGTAGCTTAAAGACATCGAAATACATCTCTACCCTAAAAAAAAAATTAACCCACAATTGTATGTCGAGGAAGGTGCTCTGATACCACTTATAATATTCCAGATATAAAATAGTATGCATAATGGAAATAATTAGCTATAAATGGTAGGTAAACAATGATATAACCAGAACAACACCACAATAATACCAGAATAATACCAAAATAACACTAGAAAGAGCACTTTGATTACTGAAAACAATGTTCACTTCTCTCTTCGAGGGGGAAACCTTGAGCAGAGAAGACCTCTATTACAATAATATCCAAGACAAAACTTCGCATACCCTCTACTCCTATTTATACTAAATATGTCTATCCAAAAGAAAAATCTAAAGGAAGATCCTTCTAGAAGTGGAAGCTTCTATTAGGTCTTCTTACATTTGACTTATTCTTCCTTATTGCTAGGCCTTATTAATATTGACCTTTATTACATGGAAATATAGTATTCTACCTATGTGAGGGGTTAGGTCCCTAAAACGTTTTCTCTGATTGTTAGAATTCTCTTCAATGGCCCTCCTTTGCATCACAAAGTTTAGAGTTAGGGTTAAAGGTCTATGATCAAACTTAGGATCATGTTCATTTAAAAGGTCAAAATTCACTATTTGATTGGAGATAGAGATATCATATATCACATAATCCATGAAACTACTACCTAGTCCATGAATATGATTCATCTGGTTGGAGTTTGGCCACTTCATTATTCCATTGCAAATTATTAGGTCTTGAGAGCTACAAAGCTTCACTAGCTCAGTACCAAACAAATTCTCAGTTAGGTCTTCAAAGATTCTTTTGTAGCTATTATCTTGAACAAGGTCTTCATCTAGCCATAAAGGATTATGGTTGGAATCATTGCTTAAAATAGTAGCTTGGTTAGTTGCATTCCTAGAATCAAATTCTCATAGCATGAGGATATCACCTTCATTTTTCAAGATATAAATATCTTGTTCTAAATTATTATACAGACAATTTCTATCTAGATTGTTTTTCTTATAAAAAGTAGAATTAATAGGTGCAAAATAGAAAATTGCTATATACATCTTCTTAGCATTGATGTTTGAAATTTCTATCCAAATGTATTGATTGAGAGGGTTGATCTTATGAAGTTGAATGTGTGAACAAATACTCTTTCTAATATAACAAGCTATGCCTCCTATCCCTCTATGATAGGACTTTTATCCATGTTGACCAGAAACAAAATCCTTCTATGTTAGGGACCTTAGACTATTCATGCTCCCAAGTTTCAACTAGACAAATAAAATCAATATCACTCGAGATCCAACTTATCATAGGATATTTTCACCATGGAAATCCATGACATTTCCAAAAAACAATCCCAAGTGTCCCAAATTCCTATTTATTATCCTTATGTGTCTATCTCTAACAATAGTTTTTCTATTTCTAATTATTTCTAATTTTCCTTCTTTCCTGGCTTCTTTAACCTTTTGAACTTCCTTCCTTAATTCATCTTGGTCTTCAAGAATGAGGTCTTCATTTATAAATATTTTTTACCCTTTTAAGCTTGGATATTTACCAAGTATGCTATATTTATGATCATTACAACTTACTTTGATAAGGATCAACCTAACTTTATTATCAATTATTTTTCCTAGCCTATTTTCTTCTATGAGGTAACTTGTTTTAATTTGTGATTTTTTTTTTAATTCATCTTTTATTATTGCTAGTGTATCCTCATCTTGTTGTTATTTTATACTAAAAATTATGAGGTTCAATAATATTTTATTGAGTTCATGGTCCAGTTTGATTATCTTATTCAATACCTCTTTGATGGGTTTGATATCTGATTTGTTTTCTAGATTATTGAGGGTCAAATTCTTGATTATTTTTTCTTCTAGCTCTTTAATCCTATCCCTCAAGTTGCGATTTTCTTCAACCTCTCCTTCTTGGGTTGATTTTTTTTTTCAATTCTTGAATCCTATCCTCAATTATCTACAATTGACTCTTCAACCCTAACAATCTATCCTCTATCTGAGTTTGAATCGTATCTTTGAAGACTTTTGTACAGGAAAAGGTTTACAACAGAGAATATTGAAAAGGATGAGGTGACATCTGAAAAATAGTTGAAATATCTTCCTCAAAGAGATACTCCTCGAGTAAACTTTCACTTGCTTGGATTCACCATTAGGGAAGTGAAATAATGTTTCACCCATTCCTAGAACCACCAAAGTGAGGAATTTAGAAGAAAATATGGGTGCTCTTTCCGTTAAGATCACACCTTATGAGAAGAAGCAAATAGAAAATGTCTTATCCACTTGTGGCTTCTCTAAATATCGAATTGGTGATTCTTATGAGGATTTCACGTGGATGGACTCAAAAACACCTCCTCTATATTCATGGAAGGATGTCATATGATGATTTTTACCATCATTCTCTGCCAACAAAGAGAAATCATCAGTCTCTAATCGATACCATTTTTCTCCTTTATTATACCTATAGAAGGTCATGTATATTGTAATCAATTAGGTGTAAACCCTACTTTGACTTTTAACAATCCGTCCTCACTAATGTTTTCTCTTATTATGATTTGTGCAGGGAAAAAACCTAAAAATAAGAAAAACTTTGATTGCTTTGTGGTGGAGGTTGTAATGAATTCGGGCTAGGTTGGTCGTGTTATGTTTAGTTTCAAATTGACAACGTGGTCAAAGCATTGACTGATGCATTAAAAATGGGTGGATTTTTTATACAGTGGGTGCATTGTTGGCCGGTTCTGAACTTGTGATTTATCATTATGTTGATGCGTTATGTGCTTAGTTGCAAAGGAAACTTTATTATGCCTGGGGAACGTAATTTTGGGGATACAGATTAAATCCTTGAGGTATTTTTTGTAAATGTGTTGAACCTACACAGAATATATCTAGCTAGACAATACCACACACATTTGCAGAGAGAAATTGAGAAAGAAGAAGCAATATA
>JASDQU010313571.1:2212-13483 GCA_032191745.1 Picea mariana | reverse complement strand
GGGCATCCTGTCATTCCCCCCGGGCATGGTCAAGTGGATAAGTATAAGATCCAAGCACCCGTTAGAAACAAAAAGAACTAAATGCACATATTCAAAGGTTTTGAGGATCAGAGTGACACATACCATGATACCCGAACTCATTACCTCATGGAGCAAGAACCATCTATGATAGAGGACCAAGCTGAGGTGATGGATGTTGTTGTTGTTGACAAAGTGGAGGCGTTGAAGGGGAGAAAAGATGGGCCCTCCAGGGCCATGCTCAAGTCGATTTGGCTCTCGGTACTCCATGTCTAGGACCTGCGGGCCTCGAGACATAATCTCCTTAGTTATCCCTAAAAGTGGGGGATAACAGTTACAATTTATTAATTGTTGTTGTAAACTTATTAACTGTTGCAATTTTATATCAGCTAGCACTTATTTTCACTGTCCATTGTCTATTGAGGTGTTATTATCATATTTGTACTTGGAATTATTGTATAGGCATGCTATATTGTCTTTTTCCGGGCAGGTACATCAAGCACTTCATTAACCTCATCTTTTAGACAACTTAGTGACTTTGGTAACCAGTGAAAGGGAGGAATAAATCTTGACCATAACCTATAGCCCTTTACGTTACTGGGGATGCCTCCCCTTGGGTAGACACTGCATATCCTAAAAAGTGGGGATTTCCTATTAAGGTGATAGTGATAGGATATCCTATTTGTTACGCCAATCTCCCTTACTTGCCTTGGGCTTTGGGCAAGTACAAATTGCGCGATAACATTTTTGGCGCCATTGTCAGAGAACACTGGGTCAATATTCCTCAACGACACTTTTTTGGTAAGCCTTTCCCTCAAAGCCTTCATCTTACGAAGCTTACCTAGCGACTCCACTAAGGGTGATTCCCTCACTCCCTTTGATAATCCTTAAAAGGATATCTGGCGACTCAACTGACCTTTTCCAAGGTGCCACCTTACTCTCAACTTTGTGATATTTCCAAGATATGTGATCATGGCACCCTAGGAAAAAGTGTATCCGACTATTGATTTTGAAAGTTTCAAAGGATACCCACATTATTTTGACATAAAATGGTTAAACAACTCTCCAAGATTTGGAGGCCTCCCAGTTACTCACATTGTAGAATTCTTGAAGTATATAAGTGAGATAAAATTTGAAGGCGAGGATGATCTGGTAAAATTGTTCATACTTTCCCTGTCGTCTTTCTTGCAAGATTGGATTAAGGGTTGTTGCGAAGATAAGGGTATATCATTTTTCGTAGACCTCATCAATAGGTTTATTGAGTTTGTGAAACAACAATACCAAACATATGAAGATGCCCTTCAAAATCTCGCAATAGCCCTAGAGGACGAAGGATTCACCACTGAGATTGTGGAAGATCTCAGGGATGTATACCATAATCAATACCAAGAACCCTCTGATATAGAAGGAGAGATTTATGAAGAAGGTTGTCAACCCCTTGAAGAGGAGCAAGATTTTTCCCATGATTCAATAGAATGCAGTAAAGACTTGACTAAAGAAGTGATTTATGAGGATGAAGCACTAGTATCCGCTCCTTCGTCCGATGAAGCTCTCCAAGATCCTATCTCTCTTGCACAAGACAAAGAGAATGAGGTGAGTCATTTTCCTTTCCCGGTTTTTTATGACACTTTGTTCTATGATTCATAAGGTGAAGAAGTAAAGGAACCCTTGGAAGAGCTAGGTCCTTCATTTTCTTATGAAGGTGAAAAGATGATCAAAGAGACAACTCTTGGGGATGATTTACTGGATGCCCTTCCATTTGATGAAGTCATCCAAGCCTTTGATGCTCCTACACAGCAAGAAGTAAACACGATAAGTTATTTCCCTTTCCAAGGTTTTGATGATGCTTTATTTTATGATTTGGAAAGTGAAGAAGTATTAGAGGAGCCCTTGCATGCATTGAATCCTTCATGTTATGATAAAGGTAGGGACATGGTTGATAAAATTGATGAGTTCGTACATGTTGGAAGACGTAAGTGTGATGTGATTGGTTCTGATGAGGATCCCATTTATCATATGGAAGGATATTTTCGAATGTTGCATTTACAACAATCATATGATGTTCCTAATAATTTTGACATTTGGCAACAAGATGATGATATAATTACAGAAGTTTCCCAAGCACCCAAGGATGACCCAATGCAAAGTTCTGATGATGATTTTCGATCATACCTTGAGGATTTTGATGAGTATCACATTGAGCACTTGGGTTTATTCTATGAAGAAGATTATCAATCTCCGTTGTGCTCAAATTTTAATAAAGGTGAGGAAGTTGCTTGCCTGAAGCAGAATACTTGTGACAAGGTTGTCCAACTGCCTCTGATTGCTTTACCTCGTTATGTCACTAAGGATGCAGTTGAGGAACATGTCTCTTGTTTCAAGTTTTCTTTCAAGAAAAACTTTTCATTAGAATTCAAGGGGAGGTTGAATGTCTTAAGAAGTTTATTATCTCAATCTTTCAGCTTTCCCCTTAGAAGTTGTCAGTTGCCCTCTAAGTTCTTGTTAATCCCTTCTCAGACCCCAGGGAGTGATGACGTCCAAGGTAGTCAACCCTCAGACTCTTTCAGCCACCCTTTTGAGCCCTTGACCTCTCATGATCCTTTTTTGAGATGGATTGATCACTTTTCTGGAAGGGTGACTTGGCATGATTTTGTCCCTCCCCCCGCCTCCGTGAGCTAGACTTTACAACTTCCTTTGATATAATGCATGCTCTAACTAATTTTTATCTTGTGATTAACTTGTCATTGTTTTGGTGTATGATGAAGCACAGAGGTAGGTGTTACGATACATTGTTAGCGTGATTGTATTGGTTGTATGCTTATACCTAGCATTTGACAGGTAAGTACAGGTGAGTTAGGATAGGTAGGCATTTGCATCCATTGAACATACCATTGCATATCATGTTATGCATAGTTGTAGTTTCATTTTCATATTATCTTGTTTCATTATGTATATATGTATGCTCATGATCATATGCTAGATTAGAGATGCTCTTTATTTGTTTATTATATCCTTTGTTGAGATTTAGCATGCACAGGTCATACCAGAGATGTTGAGGTTCTCATGCACTCTACGGTGAGCACATGTCCCTGAGTTAGAGCCAGATGTTATCCCCTAGCCTAGGGATAACTAAGGAGATCACGTCTCGAGGCCCATAGGTTCTAGACATGGAGTACTAAGAGCTAGATGACTTGAGCATGGCCCCGGAGGACCCCTCTTTTCTTCAGTGCAGTCCATTCATCACCAGCAGCAATATCCATCCCACCAGCCTGGTTGTGAAGTAGCGGTGGGTTTTGCTCCATGAGGTAATGAGTCCGAGTATCATGGTATGTATGACACTGATTTTTGAAGTACTTGAATATGTTTTATTGAATCGTTCTTCATATCATGATGTTTTCTTGGAAATTATGCTCTTTGCCTCTTTTATACCTGGAAGGGTAACACGATGCCCTAGTAAGTTGGTTTCCCTTTAGGAGAGGTTGCTAGTGGGTGGGTCTATGAAAC
This sequence comes from Picea mariana, assembly GCA_032191745.1. Lineage (NCBI taxonomy): Eukaryota > Viridiplantae > Streptophyta > Pinopsida > Pinales > Pinaceae > Picea > Picea mariana. The sequence continues at coordinate 9,961 of JASDQU010313571.1, read as the reverse complement.
GTCATTATATGTTCCCTCCATACTTACCACTTTGCATCTTTATTCCCCCCATCCCCCCTATTTGTGTTTGGGCATTGGGATTGGCTACGCTAGGAAGGGTTGTACCTTACGTTGTGGGAAGAAGGGGCTAAAGGCCCAGAGGGTAAAAGTAGCTAGCAAGAGTTAAAAGCCAATGTTGAAAACTTTGAGATGCTTCGCCCAGGGATCCCCGAAAAACCTGTGAAAAGCTTCTTAGGAAGAAAAGGGGACCCATAAGATACATAAACACTCAAGGCACTAATTAATGTATTGGAGGTCTCATCACAAGTAGACCTATTATGACCATCGGCATTTAGCGGTATGACACTACCACCTATATGGTCACCAAACCAGGGTAGTGGTTCTTGGTAGCATAACCAAGAGAAAGGGGATCTCCTCACGAGCCAGCATTCTCATTTCCGTGAAATGTTTGCGGATAACGTTGTCACCTCTGGTCATCAAGCCAAGACAGTGGCCCTCAACTATTCCCTTGAAGCACAAAAGAAAAAGATCAAAATAAATAAAGCTAAGAATAAAAGGTAGTGAATGGGATAGGAAACAATTGCATTTATGACAAGGTGTAGTTTGCCCTCTACAAAGGCACCCACAGTAAGAGTTTACATTTCCCTTTTATTACATGCACCCCATGCCCAAATACTTACCCCATACCACCTCATACACTTGCATGACTTGGATTATATCCTACCAGGGAAACACCCCAAACTTGAGAGAGGTTAGCCCAATAGGACACCTCGAGACCTTCTCCAAACCTAACTTGTCAAGTTGCATAACGTCTTTGAGCATTTGTCTAGGTTAAGGGGGGTTTGTTGCACATGTTTGGGTATTAATTATTGGATGTGATTTACATGCTATGATCTCTATGACTTATGAACCCCTGGAGGGCGTACTTGTTGTTGCAGGACCTTGCTCGGTGGACAGGTACACATGAGGGAATGATTAGCTCGGACCTTCATGGGGGTAAGAACAAATTGAAGATTTGCACCAGGAAAAAGGAGGACATTTCCTTCGGAGGCACCTTGGCAAATCTAGACCTAGGGGGGCCTTGCTCTTCCACATGGATGTTGGCCCTTGAAGGCCCTCGACATCACCATCATGACCCTAGACATCATCCAGAGCTAGGGTTTTCGTTTTGGAGGCATTTATGAGCCCAGTGGCACGTGTGGGCATCATCTGGGGCCTCTGAAGGCCAAGCGCCCTACATTTTAGGCTCAATGTTCCACCTTTAGGCCTCAACATCACCTTAGAAGGGCATGACATCAACCTTGGAGGTGTCTTTAGATATTAAATCATTTTTATTACGTCAAAATTGAATTTTATTGTAAATTGGCCAAGTCGACCTTATTTTGACCTGAAAATTAATTAAAGGTCAAAATTTTGTATAAATAAACATAAAGTGCTCTCATTTTTACATCACAACTCACCTCTCACAAGAGGGAGGACTGCAATTTTCGCCCGAAAGGGGTTATTGGCTAAAATTAACAAGGCACACTTGCTTGAAGGCTATTTTGGATGCATTTTGGATCATTTATTGGTGAAATTTTGGCAAATCTAGGGTTTTTGTGCTTGATTATTCTTGGTGAAGTAAGTAAATCTGCAATTTTCATTTCATGATAAATGTCTATGGTATGGTTAAATGTCTATGGTATGGTTACTTGTTGATATGTAAGATTATGAAATTGCTTGCTTGAAACCCTAAGAGTAAGAAACATAAGGTGCTTCTTTCTTGCTCTTTATTTTGCTAGTTTTGCTTAAGAAGATCTTGTCTAGACAAACTTCTAGAGCCGTAAAGTGCTAGCACTTTAGAAGCTTTGTCTAATTCTTATTGCATTAAATATTTTTCAAGAGTCTGAGGATAGGAGAAATCACTAGGGCCTAGAAGTGCCTACACCCTAGTTGAACCTTCTCTTTGAGGCTTGGTGCTTGAGAACTTAAGGTACTACTTCTCAAGCTTCCACCTTGTTATCTTTTAGAAAAGTATAATCATTGGTGTATCTCCAAGTTAATGTGCTGATATAATTGACTCCATAAACCCTAAAGGCACTAGTCTCTTGACTCTCTTTTGTTGGAAGGTTAATCAAACCCTCAAACACTAATCTCTTAAGCTATTACTAATTAAATCTAACACTAATTTAGCCTAGACTGCTAACTTTCTTGTTGTTGCTATAAATGTTTGCTACAGCCATCTAACTGCAGCAAATGTTTTGCATAATTGACTTTGAATGTTAGCTAAACACTTTAGAAGTTGCTTATGACATTTGATTATCATTCTGCTTAGTAAATGCTATCTTTTCACTGTCTTTTCAAGCAATTTTGAAGAGCTTTTATTGCAACTGTTACAATTTATTAATTGTTATTGTAAAATTATTAACTGCTGCAATTTTATATCAGCTAGTACTTATTTTCATTGTCCATTGTCTATTGAGGTGTTATTATCATATTTGTACTTGGAATTATTGTATATGCATGGTATATTGTCTTTTTCCAGGCAGGTACATCCAGCACTTCATTAACCTCATCTTTTAGACACGGACTTAGCGACTTTGGTAACCAGTGAGAGGGGGGAATAAATCTTGGCCATAACCTCCAGCCCTTTAGGTTATCGGTGATGCCTCCCCTGGGGTAGACCCTGCCTATCCCTAAAAAGTGGAGATTTCATATTAAGGTGACAGTGATAGGATATCCTGTTTGTTACGCCAATCTCCCTTACTTGCCTTGGGCTTTGGGCAAGTACAAATTGCGCGATAACATGAGATATATAGCCCAAGAGAAATAATGTTTCTAGAAAAACCCCTAGATATACTCACAAAACATCTATTGCTTGGATTGTTATATGAATAATAAATGTAATCAATCGTCTTAGCATCAACTAACTAGGCAAGGATCGAGGGATTCTAGACCATTATGCTAAAAGGACTATACAAAACAAATTCCGCATTTCCTAGGATATTATCTAGGCATACATCATATCATATTCCTTATAATTTGGGGCCCCATTTATGTTGGCTCATATATAAAGAAAATTTCATGCATGGGAGATATGCATAGAAATATTGTTATTTTGAACTTTATTCAACACAAGACTAGGCTGCAACACAGATTTCTAATAACAAAATGAGATGCATTGACTTCTTTCTCAAAGAATTATTAAAATTCCTAAGGATTATCACCATAGTGATATCGAGCAAAAGATCATTAAGAGACTGTATGTGGTCACATTATTCTTCCAAACCCTTTCATCTAAGATAAAAATTGCTCTTTGTGTTACTTTTCAAGAAAAACAATGGGAAAATTACTAAATGGGATGACAATCTCCAACCAAGCCTTCAAAACTTCTTCATCAAAGTACATGCCTTCAACGGCCCACCAACCCCATGATGATAGGAAACGTATTGTATTTAGATATTATGAATATCTACTGTGTTGCCAATTGTATATTCAATATTGTAAACTTCAAAGCCTTCTACATGTTCTAATTTACTTTAGTCTTTGAATAATTTGCACCACATGTACCATCTAATGTCACCAGCATCGCCATTTTGAGTGTAGGCGTTATTATCGCGAAAATATCGTCGGACGATATTATCGCGAAAATATCGTCGGGCGATATTATCTCGAAAATATTGTCGGGTGATACTATCGTAAATATCGCGAGATGACCCAAAATATCGTCGAGCCACAGACAATCTAGGAAATAAAGGCAAAAGGTTGGTTTTTTTTTGTCATTTTGCAAACAGAAAGAGGGGTTTGGACTCTGGAGAGCAAAGGTGAAAGAGACCATTTTTTCTTCGACCAAGGACGAGGAGGAAAGGGTTTTCCTTTTGCCATCACCATTTCATTGTAGAGTGGGGATTTATTCCCCTCAATTGTGGGCCCATTTGCAAGTATGGGAAACAATTTCCACCTTCTTTTTGTTTTTTTTTAGATTTTTACTAGGTTTTGCTCAACCCATTAGTTTTCCCCCATCTTTCCAAGGAGAGAGTGTTTTTATCAGCCACCATCTATTTATTGTGTCTTATGATATTTAGACACTTAAGAGTTAGTTAAGATCTACTTGATCTAATGTGTCGTTAGCTAGAAGTGTGTTTATTTATTGTGCATTAGTATGCATTTGTAGTTAGGAAATCCGACTATCACGATATGTTCCCGACATAGAATGATCTGACGGTTCATATTCTCCTCGATCTTAACGGCCATTGATCTGTGGCTTAACACCCGATTGGTCCATGATCTCTATTTAAAGAGCAGGAAGGGTCATTTGTCGATTATCAATTGTGAGAAACTCTCTTGTAAAATCTCTCTGTAATCTTTTTCTTTTGCATTAATAAACTGCTCCAAGTGGCTGCGTTGGTTGGGGCCGTGGATGTTTTCCCCGTAGAGGTTTTACCACGTCAAAACATCAATGTGGTTATCTTTGATCTGGTTGTGTGAGTGGTTACTAAAGGTGTCTGTCCTGTGTTAGAATACATGTGTCGTCGAACATGGTATCAAAGCATGTTTGAAGACTCACTCATGTTGTAGATCGAGATCGTGAAACCGAGTTGCATCATCTCCATTTTCTGTCATTTTTGTACATTTATGGACTGAGAGGACTGTTCCATTGCGTCTGGAGCGCTCGTTTCAGACAGAAACACTTTTCGTTTCACTCGAAAAGGTTTATGTTTGCCCAAGATATGGGCATTTCAGTCAGATCCGGAGGTATAAAGCCTGAATATGCCATTTTTAAATTTTTGCAAAGTATATTGTTGGTTTTATTTCAGTTTTATATTATTTGTTTCCGGGTTGCTACTCGTTTAGATCTGCGTATGCTCTTTGCCCCGCGCCCTGTGCGATCTCCGCAAATTAGAAACATATAGGAAAAGTTGTATTTTCCGGGTAAGCTAACCGAGATCTAACCCTTGTCATCGAGAAGCGAAAAAAATTTCTTATGTGAAAAGAGTTTTTTTAGCACACTCTCCAAGGCCGTCTTCTACAACAACAACACCCCCAATCCTCTTACTAAACAATACAATATGTTTTGCTAGCCCATTTGGTTAAAAGTTGCCTTATTAAGTAAGAGGTCTTGAGTTCAAGTCTCTCTTTTTGTTACATTTTTTGAAAAAGTTCATGCTTAATTGTAAAGTGTATTTCACTTCAACTATAAAAGTGAATCACTATAAGTAGCTTTAATATTTTATTTTAGAGTTATTTATTTTTCATGCAGCTTTTTTTTCATAAAGTAACTTCATTGTAAAAGTGATCCCCACTTCTTTTTATAAAAGTGGGTCACTTCATAAAGCAACTTACACCACCACGTGGTCATTTGGTTATCGTTTATGCCTTTTTTTAAAAAGGGCATAACTCTAACATCCGAAGTCCGTTTTTACTGTCGTTTTTTTTTTTAAACCGCTTAATTTTCGAGATCTTTCCATCCAGATCATCAGTTTCAGTTTTTAATTCCATGTCATCTACATATTTAATATGGCTTCTTCCAGTAATCTTTTGCTTACCAGCACCAACTACTTCCAATGGAAATCTCATATGGAGGATTTATTAAGAAGTAAAGGCTTGTACCGAATTACCTTGGGAAAGGAAAAAGAACCCACTGATGCTGATAAGAAAGTCAAATGGGCTAATAGGAGTGACGAAGCACGTGGACTAATCGGAATGTCCATCTCTCCTGATTTAAGATTCCACCTTAAAGAAATCGATGACCCCTGTTATCGCGCAATTTGTACTTTGATAGAAGGGAAAAGGGAAATGAAGACAAATTGACGTAACAGGAGACTATCCTATCACTGTCACCTCAACAAGATGTCTCTTTCTATTTAGGGTTGTAGGCCCAGGGGAGACGTCCCTGGTGACCTGGGGTTTTGAGAAGGCAAAGGATAAAAGGCCAAGTAAAAGTTTCCCTCTCACAAGTCACCACCGATCAGAAAGTTCGGCTAAACAGCCAATAAAAAAATGATAAACCAGAAGTGTACCTACCCGGAACAAAGCAACATGAAAACTATAGATTTGCAAGAGTACTTGTTGGTTAGTACTTCATATAATCAGAGACTTTCTCAATAAAAGCAATTGACTAATATATTGATGAAGCAAACAAAGATGTATAGCAATGATAATCATAAGACAATACTTCACAATAAATGCTTTATAAAAGCTTCAAAATGAGCAAGAATGATTAATCATCAATATCATAACACCAACATTCATCAGAAGCAAATAAGGCTATTAGTCAATCTTTTCAATTGCTTAAAGAAGCTTTAAATGTTGCAAAGTATGACTATAACTCAAATGAATAATAGCAGCAATAAGGTTAGCAGGTCAATCTAAACTAGGGTTAGAAGGTGTTAGTAGTTGTTCAAAGATTTGGATGCTTGAAAGTTGTGATCAAAACACTCAAGAGAGAGATCTTAGACCAGTGTCTTCATAGGGAAAATGGAGTCAATAAGTGGCTGCAAGAATTGAAAGAGCAAGATGATAGTAATAGAGCCAAAGACAAGAGGAATTTGATGGATGAAGTGTTGGTAAGCCAAGGCTTCAACCACCAAACCCTAGGGGAGAACGGCTACTAAGGTGTACGTAACCCTAGGCCTTAATAGGTCTTCCTCCTTTAACTCAATGATCAAAGTAAAAATGGCTAGGATGAAGAACAAGTGCTAGGGTGTTGCAATGGCAAGGGCCTAGCAATGGCTTCAAAAGAAAACGGCTCCTTGGCACAATCTAGTAGGTAGATAGCAATTAGAACAAGGACAATAACATGTGCTTGATCCCTAGGGTTTGAGCTAGCAATTTCATAAATTAATAAAATGTAAAGTAAAACACCATAACCATTCAAGAGAAGAGTTACAAAAATTTACTCACATTCACCATGTATCATCAATGCAAAACCCTAGTTGTAGACTTTCCACCAAGAAAAATGCAAATTACACCAAAAATAGCCCTCCTTCAACAAGTGTGCACTAGAATTTCAGCCAATAAACCCTAATGAGGGCACAAATTTCAGACCTCACACAAGTGTGAGTGAAAGATGATGAGAAAATGAGAGTTTTAGCTCTCTACTTATACCATACCAATGACCTTTAAGTTTACTTTAGGTCAAAAAAGGTTGGCATGGCCAAATTTACATCAAAATACTGTTTTACATTAAATGTCATAATTAAAACTCTAAATCAAGCATAAATGATGACGTCATGCCCTTTTAGGGTGACGTTAGGCCCTTTTATGGCAACGTTGGCCTCCTGGGGCAAAACGTTGGGCCTTCTTGGGCCTCAGGAACCTGCCACATGTGCCACTTGACACACAATTGCCTCCCAAAACCTCCAAAAGCATTGGATGACGTCATGGGTGTCCTGGGTGACGTCATGGGCCTTCCAAGGCCTACGTCCTGGTGGAATGGGCACAACCCCCATGGGTACAGGTCTGCCAAGCTGCCTCTGGTGGAACGTCCTCCTCTTTCTTCGATGCAATCCTCTGATCTGTCTTTGCCCCCTGTCGGGGTCTCGGCATCCATTTGGTGGGCTTTTAGCCCCATGGAGGTTTGAACTAATCATCTCCCCATGTGTACCTATCCATAAGGGTACCTGTCCGTCGGGTATGGTCCTAAAACATCAACAGATACGCCCTCCATGGGCTCATAAGTCACAGGGATCATAGCAATGTCAATCACATCTAATCATCAAGTTATTAAACATGTGCATAAAACTCCTTTTACCCAGACAAGTGCTCAAA
>JASDQU010313566.1:2327-13483 GCA_032191745.1 Picea mariana | reverse complement strand
CCCCCTTAACGAATACTTGTGATCCAATCATTTTATTTTTTCACTAGTCCTTTGAACTTGTCTCATCTTCATCTTCAGTATTCTGCAATCTTTGGTCTTCTTCATTTTTAATCCTCGATCTTCTTCATTTTTCATCTTGCACCTACAAAACAAAAACATTGTTGAAGTCCATATAAAAAATTTAATATCCACCATAATACATGGTTCATTAGCCACTGTATCCATTGATTCTCTAGGAAACCTTTTTTTGGCATGTGGTTATAAGACCATAGGTTCAGTATACTCAACCAAAAAAAACCTTCAGATAATGACCCTTTCGACATCACCTGCATGCAAGCGAAGTCTCACCAGAGGTATCCACTGGGGTTGCAGGAACCAACTTTCTGCAGGGACAAGGGGATGTAAGGATGTCATCATATCCATTATTATTTATCCACCTTGTGTGAAATATATTTATTCATGTCCTTTAATTAGTTAACAAACTATATTGTGCAAAACCCTTATAACATGGATTGCAATATAAGTAACCCATTGTATCATTCACTATTATTGCACATCAATCGTATAGTAAACAGATCTATACTAATCATGCATAAACAAAACATCCATGAGAAACCACGTCAAATGATACATTCAGACAAAAGATTTAGCGTGGTTCACCTAATCCAGGTGCTACGTCCACAACGACCAGCTTCTATATTAATATCCATGCAGTAATCACCTCAGGCCTGCACACTTCATTTACAATAGATACAACATATTACATCCTCAATCTATCCTAGCCACTCTGCAATGCACGCCTCTCTCTATGCAAAATCTCTCCAAAACCCTAAGTAAAGATTCTCACTCATAAGCAACCTAATCCCTCTTTTCCAGTAGCCTATTCTTCCCTAGCCCATTACATATTTATACATCGAAATAGGGCTAAGAACCCTATGACATCTCATGACAACTCATTCCCAAAAACCCTTATGGTTTGTGCATGGTTTTCCTTCCTTTGCGCATGCATGTTGTTTTTCCTTTCTTTTCGCCTGCATGTTGATTTTGCATGCCTAACTGATGTTCTTCTTGCTTTTGTGCGCACTCTAACTTTTGCTTTGACCCCGCAAAATGCTCCCTTTTCTTCTTTTGTGTGTGCTCTTCAAAACTTAGTTATTCAAAATTCTTGTCCAACACCTTTTCTTGTACATTTTTCATCAACCATTCTTCAATTACAAACATTTTCACTCCCCCTTTGAAAAATTGATGCACCTAGAACAAACTGCCAAAGAAAAAAATACTTCTTCATGGGCTCTTGTCCATGAGTTCATCAATTCTTGGTAGATTGGCTCCTCTGACCCATTCTTCCTTTGGCTCTAGCTGCCATCTCACAATATTTTGTTTCACAATATGTTTTTATTAAACCACACAAGTCCCTCTTTCATGACTTTCAATCTCCCTAGCTACCTCAGATCAACATTTATGCCAGTCATGGACTACCTCAAATCGATGGTTCTTCCCACAGTCAAGCTTCTCCTCCTGACATGCCACTTCTTCATTTCCATTAACAAGTTCTCTCTCATGACAAGTGCTTTTTTTTATTACTACGGACCATTCATTACATCAGTGGTTTTGTTGACCACAAACCATACAACATTCAAATCATGGGAATAAACTAGACTCATCAGGGCTTGTATGAATACTTGACTCAAGTACAACCAATTTTAAAAAAAAAAGATCATTTCAGGCTAATCTATCCCTTGTACAAACATTGGACCAAGACCTTTTTCTTTCCATTATAAAAACATAGTATTCAAGGACCATTGAAATTCTTAAGGATGTCATTTTCAGGATTTACTACATCTACATCAACACACGGTACTAGTTATTCTTACCTTGCTTTGTTTCCTTCTTTCCTCTGCTTGTGTCTCTTCATCTCCCTTTTTGTGTGTTTTCCCTTCCACTGCTTCATTATTTTTGCTTCTTCTACTTTCTTCATTGTCCATGTCTTTTTCTTCTTCCTCTTGCTTCATTTTTTCAAGCCTAGGAGTCCATCTACTTCAACTTTCTCTGTCATCTTCATCTATCATGAATTATGTGTCTTTGTTCATCAACCGATTCTTCTTTCACCTTTATGTGGCATTTTCCTTATACTAAGCCCTTCAATTTGCTATTCATGTTCTTTGTCGGTCTCTTGTTCCTTTGTTTGAGCCTCAATGTCCTCACCTTCTTCACTCTATTTCATTTCAGACCTCAATCTATCTCCTCTTCCTCATCAATTCTTTCTCACCTTGCTAGATACCTCACCTAGGTTGTCTCTTTCTATGAACCTGGTCTTTTGGTATTTATGGTCCTTATTCACCTTGGACCTTCTCTCTGAGCTTTTATTTGCTCCTTACTCTTGACTTTTCAAGCTTCAATAGTTGTAGGGCTTCTTCTTGCCACCAAATTTCTCTTTTCTCCTTTAGTCATCTTCTTTGTTCACCTACAATTACATGCATGCAAAAATATGTTTCTTGTTGGAGTGATGACCCCATCAAACAAGACACCTATGACCTTGGCTTGGAAAACTTAATTAAAGTTTCATTGTCATGATTTGAAATGAATTTATTTTTGACATTGACTCGACTTGACTTTCATAAGATTTAATTACAACTTTTAACTCAATTTGACTCTCATAAGATTTAATTACAACTTTTAACTCCACTTTGACACTCACTATCACTTTACCAAGACTTCATTACATAACCCCAATCTTTTAACTAGTTTTCCACCTTAACTTGATTTTGTCTCAAGCTTTTCACTTGACAACTCACTTTGTCTTAAAACTTAAGAATATAAATAATCTAACTACCTACATTTTTGTTTTAACTCAACATAAAAAAAAATCAATTTTGACTCACATCAATATATTTTCTCAATACTAAAACCACATAATTCTCCTCATTACAACAACCTTTGGAAGATAAATACCTAGGTTTATGACCCTCTAAAGACTTCCACAAGATTTGTTGGACAAGAACCCTTTAATCAGTAATCTCCATTCTAAATATAAATTTGTTAACTTAATTCAAGCACCCTCATAGTGCCAACTCATCATAATTTTCCAACATACTTGCTAGCCCAAATAATACAATGTATACTTGTTTTTCTTGGTAAGTTTTGCCTGCAGCACCTTGTCTCTACTCTAGAAAACACCGCTCATTTTATGCTCCATCAATTGAAAACTCGACCTTACTCTTTAATCTGGATACACTGCATAAGAATCCTCTTGACTATGAGGCCGCCTTCAGCCTCTGCAGCGGTGGCAACAGTCTTTTTCTTTCTCTTCAAACCGCCTCCNAAGCTCGAACCAACTTGATCCGATAAGGTCTTCACTCAGTGGGCTGGATCTGGCCTCCCTCAAGCATGTTCTCAACCTCCATCTATTTCTCGACTACTTCAACGCCGACAACCTCCACCCGATCACCAATGGAACCATGCTCAGCAACCAGTCTCAGCTTTCCAAATATAAAAAAAATCATGGACTGCTTCTTTCTACGTAAACTGATTTCAACTCTGGGCATTGAAACCAACAGGCTCATTCTTGTCTCACATCGACGGTGGGCATATTCACTCTAAGAATCGACTCCTTGTATTCACTGGCTACTTTCTAATCAGCACACCTGATAGAAAATCACTACTCCACAACCTCTCATGCCCTCTCACCTTGTGCTCTGATACCAAATGATGATGGATATACAGCCATCAACAAATAAGCGCACACACATACAAAGCAAAGGAAACCCTCTCACCTTGAGCTTTGATACCAAATGATAGATATACAGCAATCAACAAATAAACACACATATACAAAGCAAGGGACACTCTGGTAGTATATTCTCCAAAAATCTCTAAAGGAAAATCATATTAATTAATTATTCTCATGTTTATTTCTACATATTTTTATTGTACAAATGGTCCATTCATATAACTATAGGTGATCATAACAATTATATCATAATTGTATAAATGGTCTCTTCATTTCTCCTCATCTCACATTGGTTATGTAGATTTATAGAATTGATTTACATCATCACAAACAATCCCATAATTTATTCTTTAAACATCAAAAGTAGGTGTTATTCCTTCATACTCCCTCTTGGCAAATACTTGTGATCCAATCATTTATCTTTTTCAATGGTCCTTTAAATTGATCTCATCTTCTTTGTCTTCATCTTCAATCTTTGGTCTTCTTCATTTTTTATCCTAGATCTTTTTTCATTTTTCATCTTGTACCTCCAAAACATTAACATTGTTGAAGTCCATATAAAAAAGTTATCATCATGCCAAATACATGGGCATGTTTCTCTAAAAAACCTTTTCTCATAATCATTCATCATTCACAAACATTTTCATTCCTCCTTTGATAAATCAATGCACATGCATCACTTGAGTGGTAATTTAGATTAGGTGTAAATAGTAAGTCAAATCCAAGGAACCACCTTTTACAAGATAAGCTATCGGAGAGGCCTAAGATTTGGTTCAAATTTTCGAGTAGTTCTCCTATAGAGGGATTTCGTTCCACATTAATACTCTTCTTCATGTGTGTTTTGGAGATATGGAATAGTAAGACTCATACATTGGTCAAACATGTGAAAAAAATCGGTAAATGCAAAGTTTAGGAGGTTAAAGATGACAACATTGAGTCCCTAAGAGAATGCATCAATCAATACAAATAGGCATGATATCTAAAGTAAATCTTTGATTTTTGGTTTCACAACTTTACTTGGAGTTGGTGAAATTATTGTTGTAATTCAATATTTATAAAAGGGAAGGCAAGGTAAGACCAACACAAGGAATATGGGTGCTCAATCTCAAGATGGGGAAACTATTAATAGATTATATCAATTAGTACTTAATGGATGCATAAGGACAATCTATGAAAAAAAATCTTAGAATGTAGGGGGTAGTGGTTGAGATAGACATGAGGGATGTTGACAAGGGGACTCCCACTTACTATATTCTTCACAATGTTAGTTTGAGCATAAATAACAACATTCACAATCTAATATAGTGAAAAATAGAGATGGAGAAAGAAGAATTGTTCATTCAATATCTAATTCAATTACATCTACAGATGGAGGAAGAACACTACATTCTGCATCTAATGTTTCCACATTTTCTTTTCACAATAACAAGCAGTTTGGATTAAAATAAAAAGCACTATGTCTTTACCAGTACAACCCGAGTACAATAAATAAAAGAGATTTTAATTTCAAGATAAATTATGTTTGAATTGACAAGATGCAAGTTCTATAGTCAACCTTATAGTTCATTTGCTAAATTTCCTCACTTTACAAGGTTTGCAAGATTATAGTTTTACAAATTGATTACATAACATCATACAAAAGGCAACATTCAGAAACAATGTTAGCCTTGAGAACACTTCAATTCAAGGTGCTTAGTAAAAAGGGTTGTACTTAACCTACATCAAGACCCTAAATATTTACCTTTTTCTTCAATTCCCACTCCCCAAGATCCTTTTTTAACTTCTAAACTCTAATGAGAGGAGTTGAGGCATATCAGGGCATAGTTCTTTTATCCTGTTGATTTTGGATAATAGTCCATGACCTTCAACTAGGTCATTTATTTCATTAGTTTTTTCCAACCTACTTTCCCTATTTCTACTTTCCTAGGAAGCTCTTGAATTTTGTCCATTTCTTCAAAAACTATATCCTGCTTTGGAGAATCTCTAGAGAGTGTAGTCTAGGGTTCCTCTACCAAATTTTGATCTTTCCCCTTTGTTGCACATTTTTCATATTTGATTGTTGGGCCATCTCTTTTTCATTTGAGTTTGTTGTCAATGCATTCCCTTCAATATGGTTGTTCACTTCTTTCTTCCCAATGAGGAAAGTAATAGGGTCAAGGGTTGATTTGGACTCTATGTTCTTCTCTGTGAGTTTCTCTTCTAGGGTTGATTCCAATTCTTCAAAACTATTCTTCAATATCAATATCATGGCCTTTCATTTCCAAGAGGTGCTAATGATTTTTTTCTCTTCTCCAAGGATTTGGAGACTACCTTCTGGAAACCTTCTTCGAACCCTAACATGGGGGAGGGTGTCTTCTTTAAAAAATTCTTAATGAAATACCCATACTTGTGGGAACCCATACACTTGAACAAAAGTTCCTCATAGTCCGGTCATTATAAATGAGTATAATGTCTTATTTGTAGTTATATTGCCTTGAGGAGGCCTTCTGCCAAGTTTATTTCAACACAAATTTGGGCAGAGGGGTACATACCCAATCTTGTTTGAGCGTTGTCAAATATCTTCCCAAATTATTTCCAATTTCTTCAAGTTTTTGCTATCCTAAATATTAAGAGGAAGGTGCGGGAGTCTGACCCACACTATAAGAATGATAAGAATCTCTTCATCTAGGTCAAAATCAAGGGGCCATATATTTAATATAATCCGCTAGTCTGTAATAACCAAGGGCTATAGAATCCCACAAGGACGATTGAATCCAGAAAATGTGATTATGCACCAGCGTATTCATAAAAGACATGTTACATACTACTATACTACTATGCAGGGAAATTTTAATGAAAACGACGGTATATCTAAGACTTCTGGAAATTAGACAAACATCACAATAAATGAATCAAGATCAAAATTATAGAACCAGATTGGAAAAAGAAAAGTAAAATGACGAATTCGAGAAAATAGGAGTACAAAGCTCTTTTAATTTTTATTTCGCAATTGGATAATCGCAATACATATTGACTATAGTACTTCTTAAGAAAAATGGATATTGAGATATTACAAAGAGGCCATAACATTGTATAACCAAAAATGAAGTTCGTTACTCAGGTTTTTCCAACTTCCCATGGAAGTAAGAAAGAAATGGTCGGGGTTTAACCCATTAAAATTAATTTGTACAAGTCTAAACCGGCACAGACTATGTCCTTTTTCAAGTACTGAATTTTGACATCAAACAAAGAAAAACTAGGGTTGAATCCTTACTCAACCGATACAGGAATTCGGTGCAAGAAGAATGTTACTTAATTATTATAAGAGAATCATAGCATAACAAAGATCTCCTCGTTGCTTCTAGAACCTATAGGATTGAGTCGTAGGGGTGATGGGCTCGGAACCCGATTACCTTTTACGCCGGAGGGAAAGAGTGGGTATCCGGAACTCGTGTGGAATGAAACCCTGAAAACAAAATCATACCCTGTAATTAGTAACTTGTTATATGAAGAAAGATAACGAAAATTACCAACAGGATAATAACTAATTATTATACAATTTCTTCCAGGGAGGTACTCATCTTTCGGCACATAGGCTCGTTTTCTTTTTGTGCCTTATCGTTTGATAGCTGGAGAGACGCTCGGGCCAAGGGAGGATGGTGTAGGAATTCCCTGATGGGTACCTCACATCAACAAGGCCCACCATTAATGTTTTATACCCAATCTTAAAAGAACAAAACTTACAAGAGGGAAAAACCTTTCTTTAGCAATCAACGAAATTAAATAAAACGAATTAGTCGACAGGGCTAGTATTTCTTTAACATACAAATGACACAAGTCATGAGGTATGATGACCCACTTTAATCTTCACACACCGAACCGATACTATTTTCTAATCATCGAAATTTTTCACCTTACAGAGTTTGAAATGCAGTACCGCAGTCAATACAGAGATTTCATAACCAGACTCGAGAGGTCGCATTTCACTTATAGTATTCTTAATATAAGGAAACCAGGATTTGAGTATCATTCGACGAAGGAAATTAGTCCTTTTAGACTATACATAGATGTATCCTTTCAAGGAGTTGAATATTGTAAGGTAGTTTTCTAGGGATTATACGAGAACAGCCTAAACGGATTTCTTTATACCAGAACGTGTTCTAACTTCTTGTGTAATGGCCAGTTAAGAGTCGAAGGGAGAGTATAGACGGGTGGGCTCACTTGGTCATAAAGAGAAATAACAAGAAGTAGTATAGAGTGTACGCATAGAGTTGAAACAACTCTAGTAAATAACTTCTTAAGCATTCAATAATGGACCACGACGCGCAACCACAGGGTAAGAACGAGAAGGAATCTCGACTGTAAGACTCATTGAAAAACCTAATTTGTTGTTCTTTGAGGTGTCTAAACTGGAAAAACCCTTTGATAACTGAACGAGGATTTGGGGCCATGACTTCCGAGAGTGCCGAGTCAGAAATAAACAAAAGGGTATAAAAATCCAAAAAGGCTTCAGTATAAAATTTAATCTCGAAGTATCTTAGGCGTCAACGATAAAGGGAAATGTATGTAAACTCTACAATCAAGCAAGCTACAGAATACAATGACCTTCAACGTAATAAGCCTCTGGAGACCCTATGCTATTGTTTAAAAATACGATATCCTATGAGAAAACTTACCAGGGAGACGAAACTTGTCGTTTGGTTTGTTGAGTAACGTTTCCCCGAACAATAGTTTTTGCACTCCAAAGAAACATTACACCAAGTCGTTTTCAAAGTGCCCATAATAGCGAGAAATGATTCACCTAACCCTAAGAGGAGGATGCGATATCAATGTAAATTCTTAGGGTACGGGGTTGAATCGAGCCATGTGCTAGGGTGCACTTGGCATGATGAGGCTGGAGGGATGTCAGATGGAAGGGCCATCGTAACCTGTACACACAGGACCCTTCATTAAACGCAGGGCAGGGATCTTAATTACCTTTGACATTCACACCCCCACTCTTAACTACCAGAAAGGAGAGTTAAATGACACTCTTTTCGAGAAGTGATTAAGTCGAGTCTAGTTTAGTGCTAACTATTTCCCCTCGGTTAGCCTAATGTAGTTGTCTTGTTTTGATCGTGTTTAGTTAAGGCTAAATGATACAGCCTCGCGCGCCAACATAATAAATTCATAGGTTGAAGGAGACCTAGGACTATAGATCCTATGTGTACTCTTGGATATCTATACATCAATTAAATAACAATAGTTTTAGATACACATTGGAGGAAGGAAAGCACTTTTAGAAGATTACTCTGTTTAAGTTTTAATTAGTCTAATTGTCATCATATGACAGAGGGATTATAAATCTAAAATCAAAAGGAACATTCAAATTGATCAAATGAAACATTTTTTTTTATGTCAAAATTGAGGTATATTACATATGGTATCAGAGCAAATATTACAACACTGGACCTGAACAGGTCCACGATAGTTGCTTGGCATACATTTCGATTTAGAAAAACTAATAAACCTTTATTGTTACAAACATAAATCCATTTCGGTTTTGTGTTAATTATGGCAGCTCAGGATGATGCAGAAATCAGAATTGAAGGAAATCTAGAACAGAGACCCCCCTAGAGATTCAAGACAGAATAGTGACGGAAGCTCACCTACAGAAGTGCTAGAAACTATGAGGAATCTCATTGTTGAGTTGCAGGTTTTCAAAGCCGACAATGAGAAATTGAAGAAGGCACAACAGGAACAGAAGGAAATAAATGAAGTACTGTTGTGCAGCATAGTGACTAAGAAAATCCCAAAGGACAGTAATAATGAAGAATAGGTCAGTAAAAGGGCCTCCAAGAATTATGGGCCAGAAGTGGAAAAAGGAGACAGTTCGTCTGAAGGCACACCTTCAACTGAGGACAAAACTAAAGCAGACCGAAAAAGAAAACAAGTAAACCACCTTAAGAAGATTAAACCAACTACCTTTGATGGAGAATCCAGAACAGGAGAAGAAGTTGAGGCATGGTTATTGGACATAAAAAAAAATACTTCCAGATATATAACTACTCCAGCAATATGAAGGTCAGAATGGCCATTTACAATCTGAAAGGGAAAGCCAGCATTTGGCGGCAAGATCTAAAACTAGCCAAGGGCCTAAAGGAGAAACATATGGAATGGTCTGACTTTAAGAAATATTTCAAGAAACAATACCTATCTGAAAGCTACTACGAAATAAAAACCAAAGAAATTCTATGAGTTACGACTTGGACAGATGACGATGGAGGACCTTATAAACAAATTCCTGGAATTACTAAGGTTTGTACCTTATATTTGGGAGGACCAGGTAAAAAATCCAGCGATTCTTAAGTTTTTTATCGCAGTCCTACAGGGACAGAATTGAGTTTGAAAACCCCAAATCCTTGAGTGAAGTATTCAAGAAAGCACGAATGTGCTACGACCAATACAAACAACGGGCAGAATTTCCCAAAGCTTGGAAAGATAAGAAACAAGACCGAATGAACTAGCGGAAGAAGGGATTCCAGCCAGCTCCTTATCGGAATGCAGCAAAGAGATTTCCCAGAAAATATTTTCACTCAAACCATCCAAGTACACAAGGCAGTGGCAAACCGGTAAATCTAGGAACAAAGAAAATTGGGGGCAATCCTCGTGAACCATTGAAGTGATGGGAATGTGGAGAGCCTCATCTAAGGAGGAACTGCCCACATTTAAATACAGCAAACAGAACCGTTGTTCATAATTTGCAAGAAGCCTCGATGGTGGGCGATGTGGGCAGAATTCTACATCGGATAAACGCAGGCATTGATGGTCGACAAGCTGACCACCAGTCCTCTGTGGTGGAAATCGAAGGTAAAATCAATAACACCCGAATTTCTGTTTTAATTGACCCTCGAGCTACGTTAAGTTATATCACCCCTGGTGTAGTAGAGTCGAATAAACTTAAGAAGTTGAAGCACGCAAAATCATGGTTGGTGCAACTAGCTACATGAACTAAAAGGAAACTAGTTAACTTTATTTTTGATTTCGAGTTCAGCTTAGAGGGTCAAAACATAAGAACAAATATGAACATCCTACCACTAGGATCTTATGATATGATTATTGAAATGGATTGGTTGGAAAAGAACAAAGCAGTACTAGATTGTTATACAAAGACACTTAACTATAAAGATGATAATGGCACTTCTAGAACAACCCAAGGTATACCAAAACATGTATCAGTTAGACACGTTTTAGCGATGCAATTCAAGAAATGTATGAGCAAGGGATGTCGAGTTTATGCCATCCAAGTAACGAATATTTTAGAAAAAGAAGATAAGCCAAAGTTAGAAGACTTTGTTGTCCTACGTGAATTCAGAGACATGTTTGTGGATGAGATACCGAAATTACCTCCTAGAAGGGAAATAGACTTCTCCATAGACCTACTACCTGGTTCAACCCCTATCTCAAA
>JASDQU010313565.1:0-13491 GCA_032191745.1 Picea mariana | reverse complement strand
GTGCATATACATGGAAGGGGCCACACTCATAATGAGTGTTCCTAAACTCCTTATGCATTCTTAGAGACAATCTGTTAGCACTCTGGGTTAGTCTTCATTCCAACTTAAGCAAACTTGTATTTTTCTTTTGTTCTCTTGGTATTTGGAATAGTCCTATGTGATTGCTAGTTCTTCCTCTTCATAAATGCAACACACCTTCGAAAAATTAGAACCAATTATGAGTACATATAAAAAAAAAGGTGGCAAGGCTACATCTACCCTATCTTTGGCAATAAACATTCCATCCTCCACATTCTCCTTCTTGTTTCCTTCTCTGTCTCTATAGATGTTTCTCCAACCCAATTCTTCTAAACCAAATTCATATTATTTGTGCTACGGGTCACACTCTTGTTATGATAAATTTTCTACCTATTTGGAACTTAGGAACGTGTGTTCCAAATGTAGTTGATAGACTCGGTTCTAAAGAATTATTCTTAACAATTTCAACATTGTTTTCTACCTAATTATGGACAATGTTGCTCCAGATGTGGAAAGGCTCGGTGTTTGAGTCTTCTTCTCACCATCTTTGGAACTATCCTCTACTCAAGTGGATGGGTTTAGTAAGTAATAGAACCCTCGACATTRATCCTCTTTCTCACATTCTACTATGAAGKTTGAGGGATCGACCAAACACCCATATTTCCTTTCAACTGTCAAGTTCGGGTTATCTCCATCTTGTTCCCTTCCCTATCTTTCTTTTTAGTCRGCCTCTTTATTACTTTCCTACTAATAGCTTCATCAGCCTMRAAAAGACAAGGGACCCCAAGAAGCCATTACCACTACCTCCTCATMTTTTTCTAKTAGATTCCCATGAATGTTKCCAATGAAACCACACTTGAATTGATTGCCTCCTATAACATATTTCAAGTGTTGCAATTCTTATTTAAGGTTATTGTTGCCTACATGGATGCCACATGATATTTCTTGATTATTCAAACTATAAATCTATGTCCATGTATTCTGCGAGGTAGACCTCAACATTGTTTGTCTCGAGTCCCTTGGTCATGTGGAGGTGAAGGTATCGACCCTCTTTTCTTTGTTCTATATTGGTCAACGGATCTGCATAATAATATTTCCCTTTTCTTCCACTCAAATGATGGTTTCACATCTATATTTCACTCTACTTTCCTTTTCATAGAAATATTAATGCAGAGGGCAGAGGTTATGCTCTGATCCAAATATTTCCCAAGCCCCACGTGCATTTGATGCCACATCACCAACACCACATAGCCATTAGGCTTTGTCAAGTGAAAAGTGAGAAGGAAACTTTAACTCACTCAAACCTCCATGTGCCCAAAACTCTACATAGCCCTAAATCTACACACCTTTTATGCATTAGACATTTTTAAAGGTGTTCATAAGCTTCTCCAATGCTAATAAGGTGCTATCAAGGTTCTAGTGAAGGATTGATTTTCATTAAACCTACAAAGTCGGCGACTTTTATGTGTTGAAATCAACCCAATATTCAAAGTGCAATGTGATCCATTACCTAGACCCATTTCGGATCACACCTCTCTATTTAAAGGCTTTTGAGTCCTACAAAAGATCTAGCACCAACATATCCTTCTCCATGTGTTATCTAACTTGGGCTCATGACACCAAAAGGTCTTCCCCAATGAAATGCTCAAACTTGGTTGTGATACCAACAGGATCTATAATAATTCAATGTATGGCTGAGGTGATTCACCAATATGATCCATAATCGTTCAACATATGGCCAAGATCATTCACCAACACAAAACATAATTACTTTTTGAAGAAAACAAAATGGTTATCTTTGTTTGCTAATCTAATGTGCATTAATTTTGATTGTGTATTACTTACAAACAATCATTTAAGTGAAGAAATAGTGTTGAGGAAATCAATTAGATACATAGTAACAACACAAAGATATACCATGGAAACCCAAATGGGAAAACAAACTTAAAATAGCTTCTTCAACTCTTTCTTAGTAAGATGATTTACATGCAAGGAGCCATACTCTAAATGAGTGTTCTTACTCTCCTACATTCCTAGAAACAATATTTTGGCACTCTAAGACAATGCTTGATCCACTTGAGACAAGATTGTAATCTATATTTCTTCATGTTGGTCTTTAGAACAATTCAATTGTATTTCCATCCCTTCCTCTTCATAATTGTTGCACGACTTACAAATATAGGAACCAAATAAGAATACAAATGACAACAAAGGCGGCAAGATGACTTGTGCCCTATTGTTGGCAACATACATTCCATCCTTTGCACTCTTTTTTCTGTTGCTTTCTCTATCTCTATCACTCCTTATCCAACCCAATTCTTCTAATCCAAATCGAGATTATTTTTTCTTGAGGTCATACTCTCATTTTGGGTTTGTTCNTTGGGTTTGTTGCATGCTAATGTAGAGCTCAGAGAAATTCTTGTTCTAGATGTGCATAGACTTAATGATTGAGTCTTCTTCTCACCATCTTCAAAATTTTCCACTACTCGTGAAAAAAAGTTCACCAGGAATTGTAACCCCAAGTGTCGATCCTCTTTATTTGCTTATAATATCAAGGCCAAGGGACTTCCCTAACAACCCATGTTGGCTTTCCGTTGTCTTTGGGTTGTCTCAAACTTGTTCCGCCTCCCCCCTACCTTTCTTTTTAGATGGATTATTTATTACCTTTCCTCTAATAGTTTCATCACCCTATGAAACCCGAGAGACCCAAAGAATCCATTGCCACTACCTTCTCATCATTTTCTAGCAGACCCCCCAAATGTTTCCAATGAAACACCCCAAATGTATAACCTCCCCCAATGTATTTTAGGCATTACTATTATTCTTTAGTGTTATTTTTTCCTACATGGTATTCCAAATTCATCAACCATATTGGTGTTGCCATCATTCATGGTCACATCCTCTGCTAAGTAGGCCTCGACCCTCTTTGACTTAGCTATTATTGTTTCTTTTCATTTTGAGTCTTTCAATAATGTAGAGATGGAGCTATTTCCCCCCTTACCTTTGTTTCACACTAGTCAGTGGCTCCACATATTAGCATCACCCTTTTCTTCCACTTAAACAATGGATTTGTATCTATGCTCTGCTCCACTTTCCTTTTCACAAAAATATTATTGCAATAGGGCAGAAGTAACACTCTCACCCAAGCCTTACCCAAGCCCCACATGCATTTTGTAATGTGTCACCAGCTCCACATAACCCTCAATATTTGCATAGTGTAGAGCATGGATGTAACGTTCCCAACCACTCATTTTGGGCCACACCACACAAAACTCTCCCAATTACAATTATGATACCACTTTGTAACATTCCCCAGTCCAACCGAGGGACATTGCGATGTAGAATAAACATAAAAATGAAATTTGTGCTAACTAAATTAATTCTTTTACTGTTATATGGTTTCTTGTAGCTTACAACTACAAAATTAAAACAAATCCAGCTACTGTCTATAACCATAAAACAGATGCATCTAAAGCATGTTAATAATCAACATGAAATGCAACTAAACAACTCCTTACAACAACATTAAAGTCATCCTCATTTACGCAAAGTTCATGCACACCAATGGCACATATAAATAACTCAGCAACAAGATAAAACACTTATCTTTAAACAAGAATTGTTCAACCTGCTGCTTGGGATGGACATTCCACCCAACCATAGATTGACTGTTCCAATCTCAACAACAAGTCACCTTCGATATGAGGCTAGTAATCCAAAAAATAGGGTGATCTCTCACAGTCCACTAGCAACTCATAAAACTCATAACCGAAATGATATTCTCCTACAACTATCCCAAATTTTCTACCAACTCTTCCTCCTGACCTGCCCAACCCAAGGAATGCACCATTTTTTTTTATCAAGGATAACCCAAGGGATGTTCCATTCATTTATCAGGGCTAACCCAAGGAATGTGCCATTCATTTATCAGGGTCTCTCTGGCATAGGTATCTAGGAATCTCTCAGCTGGAAACTCAAGGGAACTTACTGCTAGGAAAACTACTAGCAAACCAACAACAAACACTTATTGTTACAGTGCAACTCACTCTGGAGTTCACTCTTCAGGCCTGAAAAAATGGATCTTCAATCTTTAGCTCCAAAACACTCCAAATACGTTCCATGTTGCTCTATAATTCACTCTCCATGGTTGAACCAACTTCAAGATCTTCTTCTTTCTCTCCCCTTTTTCCTCATGCACAAAAACTTCATGTCCCTAAAATTGTTGTGCCAATCGATACGAATTTTCTCCCTTTGTCTTTCCTTTATTGACTCATACTCTTCCCCAAGATGATTTCACTCAACCCCCATGTGCCCAATAAATATAGGATGTGACCACTCACAACCAACCTCTTACATGTATTCAATGATTGGCTTTGGGAACACTGAATCAGAAATGGGAAGGTCCATATATATAATTAGCAAGTTTAGGAAAATGGGTTGAATTAATATAGATGGGTAATTCCCCCTTGGATCCCTCTTGGCCATTATCCTAGACACTCCCCTCTCTTGTGGATTAATTCAACCCCCATCCCTTATCCATGTCCCCTTAGCAACTTGCATCATGTTTTATTATTAAAACATATAAATACAATTCACATATTACATCGCTTTGGATGTAGCCACACATTATATCTACATAAGCGTTAATGAAACTAGGGATTATAGTGAGGATGTTACATTCCACTCCCCTACAATTGTGCATCATCCTCAGTGCACTCTATGCCGACACACGCGCACACACACACACATATAAATGCAAATTTACATCACAATACTTAGAAATACAAATTTTGCAATTTAATAACTCCAGCAACTCAAACCATCAATCTCATGTTCCTCTCAGCTCGTCGACCCGAGGAATGCACCATTCGTTTATCAAGGTTAACCCAAGGGATATACCATCCGTTTATCAAGGATAACCCAAGGAATGAGCCATTCATTTATCAAGGTCCCCAACGTAGTTGGATAGGACTCTGAGATGTGGTTTTGTAACTCTAGCTTTCCAAAATGGAGTCTTGCATTTTGCCTTCTTCAAAATTGTCAAAAAATTGTGGGTACTCTTCCTGCATGTTTTCTTCATGCTCCCATGTAGCATCTTCAAGATCGTAGCAGTTCCATTGAACCTTTACCAGCCTTATGGATTTGTTATTGAGCACTTTGACTTTCCAGTACAGGATGCGTACTGGTTCCACCCAGAAATCCCCTTCGTGCTCCACCTGGATCACATTCCAATCAATTATGTGGTTAGGATCAGGTACATACTTCTTTAATGATGATACATGAAATACATTATGCACTCTCATGGATGCACACAATGCTAGCATGTATGCAACTGGCCCTATCTTTTCTAATATTTCAAAAGGTCCACAATATCTCGTTGCCAACTTCAGGTAGTTTCCTAATATTAGAAAACTTCTCTTTTCCTTCACTTTAAAAAACACATGTTTGCGCACTTTAAAAACTCTGAAAACTCTATTCTTGTTTGCATAACTTTTCTCCCTATCTTGGGCAGCCTTTAAATTCTGCTTTATCCTTGTCATCTGCTCTTCCATTTCTTTCAACAAATTTTCCCCAACAACTGCTCCGTCTACTGGATTATCCCAACTCACCAAAGTGTTACATTTTCTGCAACACAATTCTTCAAATGGACTCATTTTCAATGAGGCCTGATACCCATTGTTGTAGGAAAATTCAACTAAATGAATATAATCTTCCCACTTTGATGGCTAATCCATCACATACATTCTAAGCATGTCCTCAATTATCCTGTTAGTCCTCTCTGTTTTTCCATATGAATTTGGATGATATGTTGTGCCAAAATTTAAATTCATCCCAAACCCTTTGAACAAACCTTTCCAAAAATTTGAAGTAAACTTTGGATCTCTATCTGAAACTATTGTCTTAAGCACTCCATGTAACTTGGAAACTTCCTTTATGAAAATCTCTGCAATATTTACTGCCTTATGTGTGGTATCCACTGGAACAAAATGTGTTGATTTAGTTAATTTATCCACCACCACCATTATGAAATCATGTTGCTTCATTGTTCTGGGAAAATTTGTGATAAAATAAACCGTAACTAATTCCCATTTCCATTCTGGAATGGGCAATGGCTGCAATAACCCAACTGGATGCCTATGCTCAGTCTTCACTTTCTGGCACTCTAGACATCTGGCTATTTAATTATCCACTTCTTTCTTCATTCTCGACCAAAAGTATTAGCTTCTTACTACTGCAATTTTCTTCTGATATCCTGAGTGTCCAACATACGACACATTATGCATTTGCTTCAGAATTGTATTTTTCATCTCACTAAAATTCAACACATACACCTTGCCTTTGTACATGAGAATCCCATCTTCCTTCAGCTCATAACAATTAAATTTCTACTGAAAATTTTCTTATTGTATTGTTTCTTTTATTTTCACATATTGTTGATATGAATTTGTTGTTGCAATAATTCGATCTTTCAAATCTGTCATGTACATGTTGATGGTTGCCACATGCAATTCATGAGCTCTCCTGCTGAGTGCATCAACTACTTGATTTTCTTTGCTTTTTATATGCTTAATTTTGAAGTCATATTCACTCATAAATTCTATCCATCTAGTTTGTCTAGCATTTAATTCAACCCCCATCTCTTGTCCATGTCCCCTTAGCAACTAGCATCATGTTTTATTATTAAAACATAGTGATGCAGACCCCCCTCCTCTCCTCGGGGTTGTTCGACCTCCCGGTCAAGGATCTTCGATTCTCGGAGCCGAATCGTCTCTCTGAAACCTTAATGGTCTCCCTGGTGATTAAACACATGCCCTTTTCAATATTTTGATCCAGGTTCTATGACACCTGCAACCTCTCCTTTCGTGTCGCTGAACTATCAGGGTCCAGGCGCTAGCTCCTCTTCCGTTAACCCTTTCCCGTATGTGACCTCGGGTTATGTCCTTGAGTAAAAAACACGATTGCGGGTGCAACCAAGAGTGGGTTGGGAGAAACCCTCTTTTCTCCCCGTAATTCACTACCAATCACCATGCGTACCTATTGCAATATTGTGGTTTCGATTGCAGCCCGATCTCAAATTTTTAAAGCTCGAGCACTTTCTGTCCCCGCAATCCTGCATGACCGTTGATCTCGTGATCTTGAACGAAGCCTGTCGATCAACGGTTCAGATATGACACGTTTCCTTCCTTCTCTCTGGATCACGACCTCCTATATCTCCATGATCTGTTGACGCGTGCCCCTTTCAAATCAACGGTCATGATCTACTTTTCCAATTCGGGTTTCGGAGCTTTCAACTCTCAAACCTTACTTTCTCTGCAATACTTACACCCAGAGCTCACGATATATTGACGTGTGTCTCCCACAGATCGACGACCACAAACCACTTCGGCTATTCGGGCTTCGGGAGTCCCAACTCTTACACACTCACCTTCTCCCAGAGTGTTTTCACTCGCAGTTCACGGATCTCTGCCATGTTTCCTTCTGAATTAGATGGTTACAATTCACTTTGGTGATTTGGGCTTCATGTATCTCAACTTCTGCACGCTTGTCTTCTCCCAGAGTGTTTCACCCGGAGTTCACAGATCTCTGTTGCGTGTCCTTCTGAATCGAACCGCTATGATTTACTTTGGCTCTTTGGGGTTCAGGAGTTTCAACTCCTAAATTGAAACCCTCAAAGGGACCTTTCCCTGAAGTCTCAGATCGATGTCCCACAGACTTTGATCGAATGGACGATCCGGATAAATCCTTTCAGCTTCGATGATTTCTATTGATCATCTACACGACATAACGCCTTGTGCCTTCCGACACCGAAACGTCAAACAAGTTCTCCTCCCAGATAGTTTCTCCTTCGAATTGAATGATGGTCCGCTCTTCGACGATTTCACTTTCGCCTTGTCCATGAGACTCTCGAAGTGATTTCATTCCGGAGTTATGGATCTTGCACCACCTGTCCTTTTGGATGATGGACGCTCCTTGGTCTTTTTGGGACTTCGACGAATCCTCGCTTCTATATGCACGTAGAGACTTAACGCTCGTGCGCTTTGTCCAGATCCAACGGTCTGGAATGATCCCGCTCCCTCCTGGATGGATCTTAGCTAGTGACTCGTGAAACCTTCATAACTTCCCTCCCTTTGAAGATTTCTTTTGGTATCTCTCTTGAGCTTCCTTTCCTTCTGCTCCTTTAACTCCTTACAGAGTTACTTCAACACTTAGTAGAATTTCGGATATGTGCACTCCTTACAACATATTCTTACGCAAGACTTTGGTTCTTGCGGACGACTGTGCACACCTTGGAGCAGTCACTTTGCACTCCTTGCAAAGGAATTTTTATGCTATCTCTTATGAGCTTATGAGTTGAAACAGACTCTGTCACTCCTTGTAGTAGAGTCTCACGCAAGACTTAAGTTCTTGCGGACGACTGTGCACACGTTGCAACAGTCACTTTGCACTCCTTGCAAAGAGAAGTTTCATGCTATCTCTTCTGAGCTTCTGAGTCGAGACAGACTCCGTCAACGCACTCCTTGCGAATTGTATGCATGCCTTGCATGAAATCAACGAAGAGAACAATTGAAACTTATATAAACACTTCACAGCTTCATATACTCAATAATATAACTCATTCATTCATGAAAACAACGATAACAGGGAATTGTAAACAATAGCAACACCATGCATTAGATCAATTTTCCTCTGTTATATCCATTCAAAAGTAAATGGCTACAGTTATGATAAACAACAACAAAACTCAGCAACAATTAAATCACAACAAACTCCTACTAACTTGAATCAACCACTTTCGGGCATACTACACTTCTATTTATCTCAGAGGGTTCTTAGGGTTCCCCCCGACTACTCGTCTACTCAAGAAAAAACTAACTGCTACTTAATTTCCGTTACATTCAAGACTAGGAGTGAAAATCCTAGATCATTCATGATCACTCGGCTCCCAAGTGTTTGATCTTCTTCAGTTCTCGATCATTTCAAAAAGGTTTGCAGGAAACGCCAACGGTTAAGATTCTGAAATGATTCAAATGCACGCTAAGGCGTTGAGTTGTATTTCCACGTGTGTTTGTTGTCGATGCTCCTACATCATACTCCCCTAGAAAACAATTCATGGACTCTTGTCCATGAGCTCCTGTACTAAATTTCCATGCTTATGGATATAAGCTTCATTTTCCCAACTGACATATTCTATCGGATGTCCCTTCCACTTGAGAAAATACTCAAAATAGGTCTTCCTCTTGGTCTTCTTGCCAATCCTCTGATCAACGATCTTCTCCATTTGTGGTTTTTCTGCTACATGCATCTGCTTCTCCCACTGAATCTTCTCCTGATCTTCTGATCTCCCTGTGTCATCTTCCCTATAAGGATACAGGTATGATATGTTGA
Source organism: Picea mariana (assembly GCA_032191745.1). Taxonomy (NCBI): domain Eukaryota; kingdom Viridiplantae; phylum Streptophyta; class Pinopsida; order Pinales; family Pinaceae; genus Picea; species Picea mariana. Next base: position 4,086 of record JASDQU010313565.1, on the reverse strand, counting down.
ATATGGGTGATATGCCCACATCATCTGGAAGCTCAATTTCATAGGCATTTTCATCAAACTTCCTTAATATTTTACATGGTCCTATATTATTTATCTTCAACTTGTTATATGTTCCACTTGGGAACCTTTCTTTCCTGAGATGTGTTAGGACCTGATCTCCTACTTCAAATTGAAGCTCTCTGCAATGTTGATCAACTCTGCGCTTGTACTCTTGGATAGAGTTCTGCAACTACTCTCTGATCTGGCTATGGAGCTTTTGCATTTCTGCAGCAAAATCTTCTACTCCAACGCTTCTAATCTCACTCTGTTCCAAGTCTCTCAACTCAGCTACTCCTCTTGGCTGCATTCCATACAGTATTTGGAATGGGCTCTTTCCAATGCCCCTGTTTGGTGAGTTGTTGTATGCAAATTCTGCTTGTGGAAGAATATGATTCCACTGATTATGATGCTCAGTGACCAGATTCCGTAATAATTTTCCCAAACTTTTGTTCACCACCTCATTCTATCCATCTGTCTGAGGGTGATAAGCTGAGATGAAGGACAAATTTGTCCCCAACTTCTTCCACAATGTTCTCCAGAAATGACCAACGAATTTGGTATCTCTGTCTGAGACAATACTTTTGGGTAATCCATGAAGACGAACAACTTCCTTGAAAAATAAATTTGCAACATGTGTTGCATCACTAGTCTTCTGGCATGGGATAAAGTGTGCCATATTTAAAAATCTATCCACCACCACAAATATGGAATCACATCCTCTTTGTGTTCTTGGCAGTCCCAATACAAAATCCATGCTTATTGCATCACAAGGCCTCTCTGGTATTGGCAATGGTTGATACAATCCAGTGTTCTGTCTTTTACCTTTTGCATGTTGGCAGATTCTACATATTTTCAAAAAATTTATCACTTCTGTTCTCATACCTGGCCAATAGTATGAACTGCTCAACTGTGCAAATGTTTTATCATGGTTGAAATGTCTAGCCAATCCTCCACTGTGCTTTTCCCTCAAAAGGTTATCCCTCATTGAGAATTTTGGTATGCACAACTGATTGCCCTTGAACAATAATCCCTCTTGAATCATATACTCTGTCCATTGGCTCTTGTCTCTCAGCACATGATTTTCACATGCTTCATATGCTTCCTTGAAATCTAGATCATCACAATACATATCCTTAAGGTGTTCAAACCCCAAGGTCTTGACCTGAAATTCCTACAGAATCAGAGATCTCCTGCTTAATGCATCAACAACTTTGTTGGCATTTCCATAAATATGTTTTATGACAAAAGTAAAATTATGCATAAAGTCAATCCACTTTGCATGTCCTTGATTCAATTTTTCCTATCTTGTTATGAATTGTAAATCTTGGTTGTTGCCATACAAGACAAATTCCTTTGGAACTAAGTAGTGCCTCCATTTCTTCAAGGCTTGAATTATAGCATAAAATTCTTTATCATATGTGGAGTACTTTCTCTTAGTCTCATTCAGCTTCTCACTGAAATATGCAACTGGTCTATTATCCTGGCTCAATACTGCTCCAATTGCAACTCCACTTGCATCACATCTCACTTGAAATGTCTTTCCAAAATTTGGAAAGACCATTATCGGTCGTTCTATTATCATCTCCTTGAATATATTGGAGCTCCTCTCGGCCTCCTCTATCCATTTAAAATACTTGTGCCTCTTCTTCACTATATCCATCATTGGTGCACAAATTCCACTGAAATCTCTAATGAACTTCATGTAGAAACTCGCTAATCCATGGAAGCTTCTTATCTCAAACATACTCCTTGGTGATGGCCATTCTTTGATTTCTTTCACCTTTTCTGGATCCATGTTCAATTCATCTGAAGAGATCACAAAACCCAAGTAAATGAGTTATGTCTTCATAAAAGAGGACTTCTTCATATTTATCAACAACTTCTCCTGTTGTAGTCTCCTCATCACTAACGTCAGATGTCTAAAATGCTCCTCCTTAGTCTTGCTAAAGACCAATATATCATCTAGATATACAACCACAAACTTGCCAATGAAATATTTCAGTATTTCATTCATCAACCTCATAAAAGTACTTGGGGCATTTGTTAAGACAAATGGCATAACAAGCCACTCATACAACCCTTCATTTGTCTTAAAGGTTGCTTTCCACTCATCACCTTCTCTCATCCTTATTTGGTGATATCCACTTTTCAAATCTATCTTAGAAAAAAAAATTGCTCCACTTAAACTATCCATTAAGTCGTCCATTCTTGGCAAAGGAAATCTATACATGATGGTGATCTTGTTAATGGCTCTCGAGTCTGTACACATTCTCCATCCTCCATCCTTCTTTGGACTCAACACAATTGGTATTGCGCATGGACTCAAGATTTCTCTGACCAAACCCTTGTCTAACAAATCCTGGACTTGGTTCTTTACTTATTCATTCTCTTGAGGTGTCATTTTGTATGCTTCTTTGTTTGGTAGACTTGCTCCTGATATCAAATCAATATGATGGCTGATACTTCTGATGGGTGGCAATGTGTTAGGCAACTCTTCCACTACTATGTCAACAGAATTATCCAACAACTCTTGAACTTCTTCAGGAAAATCATTGATCGAAGTACTCGTAAGGACAACTCTGGGTTTCCTCACCACAACAAACTGCATCTCCTGTCCCTTCTTCACTTCACTCAGGAGTTCCTTCCCACTCATGAGAAGTATGCTTGTACTGGCTTCCTCTTTTACTTTCTTCTCCTCTATTGGAAACAACATGTGTGTCCTACCATTCTTCTCCAAGGTGTATGTATTTTTTCTCCCATCATGAATGACATTTACGTCAAACTGCCATGGTCTTCCCAACAAAACATGACATATATCCATGGGAATCGCATCACAAAGAATTTTATCTCTATATCCTCCTATACTAAATTCAATGAGGCATTGTTTAGTGACCATTACCTGGTTTCCTTTCTGCAACCATGAGACTTTATATGGCTTCATATGTGCAGTTGTCTCCAGCTCCAATTTCTCCACCATCTCTGTGGATACTAAATTATCAGTACTCCCACTGTCAATTATCACCTTGCATACTCAGTATTTCGTCTTGCAAGTTGTCCTTAATAGACTGTTCCTCTGTAATGGATTTTCAATTTTCGACTCTGGTTTTAAGAGAACCTTCCTCAACATCAAGGATGTTCCATCCTCTACACCTTTTGCTTCAACATTCCTTTTCTGTGCTTTTGAAATGTGAGCTTCACCTCCTCCTTCTTTATTTTTCTTGGGACATTCCCAAGACATGTGTCTTGTCTTTCCATAGTCATAACACCTTACTTCTCCTCCTCTGCTTCTTCCTCTTCCTCTAGAAGAACTTCTTCCACCACCTTGTCTTCCTCGGGAACTTCCTCCTCTTTCTGAGTGACTGTGTGGTTTCTCTGTCTCGCCTTTGGGTTTCTGTGTCTTATCATGGGCAACTCCCTTGCCTTTTCTTGGGCTTTTGCCTCTGTTTTGTTGACTCTGTTTCCTGGCCAACTTCTTCTCTGCCTTCAGAGCAATCTGGTAAGCATCCTCTACTGTCCTCATTGACATCATGTTGATCTCATCCTAGATTTCATACCTCGGGCCATTTATGTACTTGGAAACTTTTTCCTCATCCTTCTCTCATTGTCTAGTCCTGATGTTCAGCTTGTAGAACTCCTCTGTGTACTCTTTCACTGTCATAAACTTCTGTCTCAGGTTCTGCAACTTCCTGAACAGATTTATCTGATAATCTTTGGGCATGAATTTAGCCTTCAGCTTTGCTACCATCCAATCCCAATTCTTTATCTTTTGTTTGCCTTTGCTTCTCCTCTCAGCCTGCAGTTCATCCCACCACAGTGTTGCATGTCCTTTTCTCCTGGTGACATTATGTCTCACCTTTTTCTCCTCATCGACATCTTCATAGTCGAAATATTTGTCCATGGATATTATCCAATCCAACAAATCTTCAACATCCAAATTGCCTTCATACATTGGGATGTCTACTTTGGCTCTAGCTCCCAATTTAACAACTACTCGCAGTAAGTGTTCTTCGACAACATTTTCCCCTGCAACTTCTTCGACTTCTACTT
>JASDQU010313564.1:0-13483 GCA_032191745.1 Picea mariana | reverse complement strand
ATCACACGGAGCATATATGGCCATTTCTGAAGTAAAACTACTACTAGCAAAAAGCAAGTGGATATCAGAAATGGACTCAGTTCCTAAATGACTAAGTACTCTATGAAAAGAGGCTTTAGCTAACCTCCTTCGATAAACCTTTTTAGGTTCAGGAATGAAGTTAAGAATGCCTTTTGAATTCCTTCTTGTAGAATACCTAGTTAAATTGGAATTAAGTGGAGTTGCCAGATGGTTGAGTCTATTTATGATATTTGATAAACTACAAGCATAAAAAACTAAGTAAAAATAAGGAAAAACAAGTCGTGTTCCGGGAATAGAAAGATTTATCCCCGGCAACGACGCCAAAAATGTTGCCGCCTTATACAGACCTGGGAGACGTGGAAGAAATCTTCAATCCACTCGTTGTGTCCTTGGAGGCAAGTGAGAGTTAAGGTGCTGTCACCTAATCCTCAACTCCTCCATCTAGGCCAACTCCTAGCGAAGCCAAGGGGGTAGTCCCTAACAAATATACTAAGGCTTTGAAATAAGCTATGTACAAAAAATGAAATCTCGGAGTTTATTATTCTTCTAAACAATCAACCATAAACTGATAAAACATGAAGTAAGCATTCACCACGATATATAATCAATAAGCATATACTTGCATCAAAAGGATACTGAGAAACAATTNTGTTAGATGCAAGTTTCATTTAAATTTATTTCCAATAGATAACCAAATTGAAGATGAAGCCTGTGGCTTTGCTGAATGTGAAAATTGAGACCAGTGCCTTAAAGTGAATCGTGGGCAATGTAGTTCACGTGTTTTATTAGGATAAATTGATGTTTAATTAATGAAATGGTTTGGGCCTCCTTGGAGGTTAGCTCTTTGTTTGGAAACTTGCGGAGAGTTTACTGAAACCCAATGGTCTCACCAATAAACTCACTCAAAGTGCTGGATGTCCAAAACAGGTGGGAAGCCAGGTCCCGAGAGGGCCCGCCTTACTTCGCAGGTCACTTCAAGGCGTTTTCCCGCTCATTAAGCTAACTACTTTAGAGATTGTCCTAATTAATCTATCAACCACTGACCAACACAGTGTGTATGAAACTTACTTCCAGCAGATCAAGACTAGCTCGCAACTGGAAGGGTCAGGAACCACACTGAGAGCTGAGGGGAATTTGTTTATTTTAAACAAGAAAATAAATAATTGAATTGAAATGTGAGACTAATTACTAATCCACACTGACCACGCCTCTTTCGAGGAGCTGAGGGGATGGTTTATTTGCCAACTTGAAATTGCAGTAAGTAAAGCTAATCTAGCAATTAGTGTTCTACTTTGCAGAAGAAAATCTAATCTAGATTGTTGTTTGATTTTAATTTTAGAACTGAAATGAACCTATTGAAGTGCTCAAAACAAGAGAAGGACAAAAAACCAATCAAAAGGAAGATCTTGAAGCGCGACATCCCCCCCGGGGGGGGGAAAAACAAAGTGAAGCCTCCCTTGGCTCACTGATTTTATTTCCACGGTTACAAGTGCTCTTTTAAGAGTCTTTAGATCTCTTCAAGTGAGATTGGAGCCTTATATATAGATCGTGAAACTGAAAAATTTCACTTTTTTACAATGTTTAATAAGATAGGACCACTTTGGGGGTCTTAGAAACTTCAAGTCCTTGGATTTTCAGTAGAATTTCCTCTTGTCGTTGTACCAACCTGCACAAAATCAGCGAACAAACAAGATGCGAATATGGCCAAAGACACTTTAAGAGTGCTTTGGGTATTAGTTTATAAAACCCAAAAAAAATTCTAAATACAATTCTATGATAAACTAATAAATTTCTGAATTTAAACTAACTTGAAAAAGCCCTTTTCTTACTATTCTTTTCGCTGTCCTAAAACAGAAATATAAAACAGTAAGATATTGCTCAAATATTACACTTAAACTCTTGATAAAACACCTATCTTCAGCCTTTAGATTTTCAGCAAAAAAGAGACTAAGATAGCACTTTGCAAGCTAGAAAAGAGATCTAATCTATTTGCTTTTAGTTGGAAAAGGAAGATAACGTTTAGTACTTCTATGAATTGAGATCTTTCTATGTGGATAAGAATTGAAATAACAGAAATCTTTTAACTTTAATTTGAGGAGGAGATGAGAAGAAAAGTTTTCCTTAAACCCTTGGAATCTTGGGCAATAATGGAGTCTCTTTTAGCATAGAAAGAGGGGCTATCATCCTTCAAACTTTTGGAGAGGAAGTAAGAGCAAGCAAGCTCATCCAACCCTCCAAGTGAGATCTCTAAAGTCCACAAAACTTGCAATCAACCTGTTAGATCTTGGTGTTACCTACAAAGAAGCTCGAATGGCACATTAGCTTAAACAAAAGATAAAAATGCACATTTTAGGTTTCTAGAATAGATAACAAATAGGACGTGAAAATCAAGCGAGATCTACAATCCTATTCCTTTTGAGTAATAATACTCTTTACAAAGGCCAAACTTGAACAAATCTTAATAAGCAAATAATATGGAATAATATCACCTCATAAAAATGCACTTGACAATAAGCAACCATACATAGATCCACACCAAGTTAGCCTCCAAAGCCTTTTTATTCCAAGTATGAAAGAAGAATCACTATTACAATAGCATAAGTCTCAAGCTCCAACTAACTCACAATGAGAGAGGATGCTTTCTTATATAGCAAAACGGGTGAAGGTTCCCATGAGGGAGGGCACACCACTTGGAGAGGGGGGTGCACCAAGTGTGATAGGAGAGCAGGCAAGTGTTGAGGAGATGGCTGCCACCTCTCTACTAACTCAAACGGATGCCAAGTGTAGAGGATGGGAGGGTGTGGCTGCACCACCTCTCAAGAGGTGGGCTGTCCCATGTGGGAATGCGCCACCTCTCAAGAGGGACGCACCTCCTTATTTGCATGTGCTCTAAATCAATATCCACATCACCCAATCAACCTTCAATCACATCGATTTTGTCTCTTGTGATTGCCACCTTGCCTTTTGAGGTTTTATTTCAACCCAACATGTCAAAACATGTTTCCTTGATTTGAGCATATGCTGATTTTTTTGATTTTATTTTGACTTTTTTGGGTTTTGTGAGCAAAAATGACTTTTCAGTGATTAAAATCACTATTTTTGCTCAACTAAGTGGGTACTTATGTAATATGGGTGCTCTAGGTCCAAAAATGAGCATCCCCATGGCATATTAAGTCCCCTAGTACCACTTTTTTTATACATCTTTATTTTTAATTAAAAATTGTCGAATTCTGACAAATTTTTAATTAACTGAAAAAATTAAAAAATATTAAGGGGGACTTAGTATATTTCCATAAGACTCTAGTAGAATGTTTAGCATGGTAATATACATTAGACATTAGGCTTAGATCCATGCTCAAGCCTAACCATGGGCATATACTCCAGCTCTGGAGGGATTGAGTGAAAAAACTCATAAATTATAAATCGCCTGAAAACAACAAAATATAATTAGTAAGTGAAAAAACACTCCAGAGTATAACTCATGCTTAGGACTTAAGGTGGCTAAGACCTTTTACAAATTCATCATGCAACATCTCTTATTACAATTTTTTATGGAAATGTAAAGAGAAAAAGGGTGGTCTTTACGACCGGCTCAACTTCTGAACTTTGAATTTTGAACAATAATGTTCAAACTTTGGCGGCTCGCTGGAAGTCCATCCTAGTGCAACTTTGATGGATAACAAGAACCATACTAGATTCTTTCATTTAGTCTCAAGATTGGTAATGTGAGGTGAAATTAGCAATCAATCAACAAGTTGGGATCATAGGTATCTCTTGCTGATTAAAAAAATGTTAGTACCAGTTAGTACCTGCATGTGCCACCTCCTTTGTATAGATAAAACAAATAGCAGGAGATAGTGAATGGAAAGACTTATTCAATAATATGACCGTTTGTGTCAAATGATCATAATGAATTGTTTCTTGAATTTGATCCCTAGGATTCCATGCTGCCTTGAGTTAACCTATTGGTTCTTGAGTTAATTTGGGAACCTTTCTTCAACTACTCTGTCTAGATGTAGCTTTCAGTTGTTGACAAGGGTTTGGTAACAAGTTCACTAACTTTCTCCTTGCCTTAAGATAGAATCGTTTATGTTAAAGTTGACATGGCTGCCTCTTTCTCAATGCCTTTTGTACCAGCATGCCAAATCAAAAATAGTTTGATAATTTCAGACATTCTTTATTTTGGCAAGCCCATAAGTGGTTCAACATTTATCTTAAAGTACCATTGCCTTTGGTCCCCATAGGCCAAAGCAGAAATTGCTTTATCAATCTGCCAACATGCTTCTTTGTTTATAAAGTGATCATTTCTTCTTTGGGACTCTTGTAACTTGTAAGTGGGTTGGCTTCATTTGCTTTGACAAGGTTAATGAAATCTGGATTCTCTTTCATTCTATCATAAGTCCTAGTCATTGTTTTCTAGCCTAATATCCCATCTTTAGAAGAAATATATAGAGTAAAATATAAAATTGTATATGATGTTAGCCCCATATTACTCATTATGTTCTTTTTGAAATGCTGCTTATATTACTTCATGGAACAAATAAGTACATCATAGGCTCGAGTTACATCACACAAACAACAAGGGTACTTTGCCTTAAAAAAGCGAAAATGCAAGCATATGCTTCTGTGCATCGCCAGAAACGGACTCAACATCACAATGAAAGACACTAAGTTTGGTTTTCACAAGCAAAGCCAAATCCTACTTAAAACTTCGCAAACTCCTAAGCTAAAAGGTGAAGGATCCTCCTAAAAGGTAATTTTACATCTATGTTCATTGTTTACAAATAAAGGCAATAGCAAGCAACCATATCGAGTGCCACAAGGGTTTGCAATTGTCCCTAATCATCCAAGAGTCTCCCAGAAGGGGACCTTTCCATGAAAGTAGGGTAGTGAAGAAGTGATGCTCAACTTGAAACAATGATCAAAACACCATGGTAGTGCGAGATATCCAAAAAACATCTTCCATTGTTTCATTCTTGCCACACATAACACAAGCAACATCCGTCACGCCAATTTTATCAAACCTACACTTTACAACCAACCCTTGATAGAGAAAAATCCATCCCCAAACCTTCTGTTTAAAAGAGGATTGTGATTTTGAGATGTATTGGCACCTCTACAACCAACACGCAATATGGTCCACCCCCCAATTTTTGTTTAGATGAGTAATAATGTGAGAGGTGTGCCTCACCATATCATAAAGATCCTTATTCACATAAATGTAGAAGGGCTTCCAATTCCTCTATCTCAATCCTGACCCATGCAACTATATTTTAAAAAGACACTTAATGGGGATCATGCAATAAAGACCCTCTAAAGCAAATTTGTCCAAACTAGTGAGCTTTTGGGGTTGTTTAAGAGCATGATAGGGAAACCATTGATGATGCTCGTAACCCCATAAATCCTTGTAAAGAAAGAGACCTTTCATTGCCAACCTTTTGCAAGCAAACCCTGACCAAAGATCGCCTTGTCCATCAGGAAATGGGAAAGCCCAAATTGGTTGTGCAGCCAAATCCCAAGCATCATGGAGCTTCTCAAGTTGCCAAGCACAAAAACTAGAGACAACTTGTGAAGCTGCCCACATTCTCTCAAGTGGGGTAGAACCTACAGTCATGAAGGCTTGAGCATTTCCAATTATGTCAAACCACTAAAAAGGGATTTTTATATTTCAGATGTGTTGAGCCTACAGAGCCTGGTGTTGAACTAAGACTTGCCAATGAACATCCCCCTTGCTTGCCCCAAAGAACTTTTGGGATGCGCTCCAACCCTATGTTCATTGCTTGAGAAAGAAACAAAAAAGAGGAATAATAAATGTGCCCAATTGTCAAAGTCTAGTCAATAATTCTTATCTTCGTTGCTAGAGGAAGATCAAGGTGATTCCAAGTTTGAAGTTTCTTCTCAAACTTAGCCATGATCTACCTTCGCTTATTTGCAATATAAAGAATACCAAAGGTAATCTTGAAGTATTGAATGATCTCCCGTAGTTTAATAAACTTCCACTTATGATTCAACCAACGAGGGGGGTCATCTTGACCCATATAAGGCCTTTGTTTTCTCCTCACTAATTGCTCCAACACCCTTTACAAACTGTCTAGGTATAAAAGAGTACCCTCCATGGATTGTTGAGTCAATTCAGGGGTTAATGTCGAATCATCTACAAAGTATACATTAAGAAGTTGTGTATCACCAACCAAAGATATATCTTTGATTTGTCCTTGTATTCTAGAAGCCTCTAACAAATAACCAAGAGTATCTATTGTGCTTACATACATATAGGGGGAATCCTTTCTGAATAAAGCATTTCTTTTGAATAGAGTGAGACTCACACTAGCTTTAGTTGATACTTGTGAAAAAAGGCACGCCGCTACCCACTAATGAAAAGCACCAAAACCTAACCAATGCATTTGGCTCCAACATGGGGATATCTGCTCACTATGGAGCGCATGAGAACTTCAACAATCTCTGGAACTCCAAGATCTACACTTTGCATCCATCTAAAAAATCTTGCTAAATTTCACAATAAAACCATTAGCAACAAAAGGGCAGGGCGATACAATCCCCTAGTATATGGAAAATATAAATGAAACATGACAAAAATCTTTATTTCATCATACATATACATAACTTTTCTTTTAATACAGGACTAAATCAAAATGCAACTAACTATAAATGCATAAAGTCAAGAGATAAATAAAAACAAGCAAGGAAGCACAACCGAGATGCATAAAGGAAACACACAACATGACCTACAACCAACGAAGCCATCCTAGCATCTGATTGAGGTCAAAAGTTCTACCCTTGTGTTTAGTTATGAACCAAAACAAGGATATGTCAAGTACAAAGTGATCATGAGCTGGTACAAACATTACATCATGATCAAACATAAAATCCAACTCATGAGGAAAAATAGGAGCAACAAAATCCTTCCAAGATTGGCATGTGCATCTACAAGCTTGTTCTATTTATCTTTGAAGGCTTGCTCTATCCATCTTTGAATGGGGCTGCAATATAACAATGATGGCTCATCCTTGCTCCAAGCAAGGCCTTCATGATGCAACCCTTGCATCTCATAAGGCTGATCCACATATTTCAAGAGATGGCCATCCTGGTTTTCATGTATGATGTCACTCCCCAAGGCTTGAGATGGAATCAAAAGAAATCTGAAAAATACCTCATGGTTGCCCGACAAAGATGTGGATGAAAAGTGGGGCGTAAATTCAAATCTTGATTTTTTTTTTGGCTCCCAACTTAGGGTCTGTTGCCCTTCTATATGTGGCTGGAAATCCTTACAACAGGCCACAAGTTGAAAACACTTTTGCTCCATAGATATTTTAGCTATAAAAACATTATTTCCAGCTGTATCTCTAATGACATATTGAGGACAAGATGAAGAAAAAGATGGTTGGAAATTCCTGCTATGAAATACTTGCTTCCCTGTGTGAATCACAACCCTATAAAAGTGCTCTAATGCTGATTTGACGCATGAATGTTCACCAAAATCTGAGCATATGGGTGGTTGAAAATTTTCCAATTTTTTACCTTCACAAAACAGCTCCAAGTGCTCAAAAAAATATGTATCATACCCCATAGAACATGGTTGGAAATTGCCATGAGAGAGCTGTAATAAATCATTCCTAGATGGTTGAAACAAATCTGTGAAAATATTTTTCGCATGTTGCCAAAAATCTGCATCATTAGTGTACATATATGGTTGGAAGTGATCATGAAATTTTTTTGAAAATGCATTTGCTAAATATGGTTGTTGCGGAGGCAACAATTCTGCAACCTTGACTCTAGAATCATTATCAGTATCATAAATAGAATCCCCATCAAAATTAAAACAACTTATATCCTTCTTATGCCTCCCAATATGTAGGAGATCGTCAATATTTTCAATCTCATGGTCATCACGTTCTTCATCAAATGAGAAATTGAGCAAATCCAAGGGTTTCTTTAAAGATTCTTCACTTTCTGAATCATCAAAGGATGCATCACAGAACTCAAAAAACTGTAAAGGAGTACAATTCACCATACCCTTGTCTTCATGTAAACGATGGGTGGAAACTTGGATGCTCTCATCTCCATTAAATGAAGGAGCAAATACTATTTCAAACTCATTGTTACTTGAGGGATTTTCTTAAAATTCAATCTTCTCAAAATCATAACAATAAAGATCATTAAATACAGAATTTTGAGAAGATCTAAGGCTTGACGATTTCTCATCTTCATGAAGAGGAGTGCTCTCTCCAATAGGGTCTTCTTCATGGATTTGATCTTCAACATGATGAGCTTCATCAAAGTCTTCTTCTTGAAATGTTTGATAATTTCCTTCATTGAGAACCTGGAGTGTTTGATCTTCAAAGTCCTCATCAAAATCTTCATGTATGGAGTGATGAAGTTCTTCATTAACAAGCTCCTGGTCTTCAAGGTGATCTTCATCAACGTGCTTCTCATGTGCTTGATCTTTGATTGCATCAAAATCTTTTCTTCAATTTCAATGAGATCATGACTATCAAACCCAGAGCACTGTGGCATGCCTCTTCCCAAGCGTAATGAATCTTCAATGAAGCATCTCTCCATATCAACATACCTATCCTTGTTTTGTTCATATTCAACATACAAATCTGGTGTGTTTTCTTCAATTGTGGCTTCATCATCTTCAGTAGGGTTAGAGGAGAATTTTTTTCTTGAAGGGCTGTTGCAAGATTCTAAAGAGTGCCTTTATACATCTGAAATCTAGGGTCCTAACACTTGAAATTTTTTTCAATGAATCTACAATAGAAGATATTCTCTTTGGGCTGCAGAATGCATCACTTTATTTTGCCTTCAAAGTAAGCAAATAGTCTCATCAACATGTTCTCATGTAGCATGTTGATTTTTGAAGTATATTTCAGGAATTTACAACATGAGAAGTGGCCAGAAGAGGGTCACCATCAAATATTGGACAATCTTCCAACCATTTTGGAGAATAGTGATTTGGGTACCCAGGAATCCTCTTGACATCAATAGCTCTATATACTTCATGAAATTCCCATGGAGCTATTTTTCATCACATACAATTTTCCATCATGAGAGCTCAAATCTAATAACAAATGCAATTTCATATCTTGTCAAAATACAAAACTGTGGAGTCGCTAGGGTGAGTCTTTAGTGCCTTCACAATGATGTTTGTTTCACCCTACAAGCACAAAGTCTTCAAAATTTGCATAGGGAAAAGGGCTTCTTCCCTCAATGGAGTTGCCAAATGAGTAAATTTAGATAAGGCTTTGATTTCTACTCATCAAAAAAGGTTGAAGCATAGACTTCAAATCCTAGTAGAAGAAATCACCGATTAATCGGCAAAAATCGGGGAAATCACGAGTTTTTCAGCTTGCCGATTTTTTCAAAACAAAAAATCACGATTTTTTGGGTTTTGAAAAAATCACGTTTTTTTGAAAAACTCGGGAAAAACTCGGCAGAACTTGGAAAAAATCGGTAAAACTCGCCACAGATCGGAAAAAATGGGTAAATCGGAAAAAAAATTGTATTGGTTTCAGACTTTCAGTAATAACTTTGATGCATCGGTTTTTGTTTGCATCCACTATATAATATATATCGGTTCTTTCTCCATATTTATGTGCCTATCTATTTATATGATGTTTTTGTTGCTTTATATATTGAAAAATGTTTAAAATTTTGAAAAAAAAAGAATAAATTATGTATTTTTTAATGTTTGCCGAGTTTTTCCAATTTTTTCGCTGAGTTTTTCGGAGGCGATGTTTTTAGGACCCTTGCCGAGTTTTTGCCGATGCCGAGTTTTTCCACTAGGCTTCAAATATCCAAGGAGAAAGAATCAATTCTCCTTGACAACAATGCCAAAATGTTATTACACAATCTTGCACCCTAGTGCAAAGCCTTCACAAGGTACAAAATGAGTGGAACATTAGAAGTTTTGCCAGTGTCACGTAGACAACAACTTCCCTCGTTTTACTGAAGGATGGATCCAACACAAGGGAGGCTTCCCTAGTAGCCTCTAGGTTTCCCAAGGAAAGACACAATCAACTCTAAGGTTTCCTATGTAGCTACCTAAATTACCACCAGTTTATTATGATATACAAGTTAAAGAATAGGTGGATACTTCAAAGTAAGTTTTCAGATTTAAGATGTTCAATTATAGGGCTGTTTTAGAGGGTTTATTATGTGATTACTAAGTAAAAAAATTTCCACAAAACAGTATAGATCTGAAAATTACCCTAGGTTGTCATAAAACTTGTAATAAAGGTAAGTAAATTATAGCATAAAACAAGTTATAATAGCAATACAATTCAGCCCCTTAAACAGATTCTAATCAAGTGAAATTTAGGGCTAAAACAAGGAGTAAAATTAGGGTTTCAATTAGCTTGTTAATTCTGAAAATTTAAGAGCTTGTAACAGCCCAAAAAGACCAAGACATCCATCCCTAAAATGGCTGCAATAAAAATCAGTTAAGGCAAAGTTCCAAGAAAAATGATTTTTAGGTAAAAAATGTGTGATGAAACCCTAGACACCTAGGGTTTTGATGGCTGAAAATTAAATCTAAGATGTTAAAACCCTTAATTACCCAAAAACAGAAATAAAATTTGAATTGTAGAATTTATGATTGACTAGATGGTTGAATACTATTGCCTACTATTCTTTTGGGCATATGGGGTCAACTAAGGACTCCCTTGATATGATGTAAGTAGATATAGGGTTATATGTAGGGTTGTCTACTACAAATCCTAGAAAATACACTTAGTGCCTTACAAGCTTCAAGATAGTTCACATGAAGACACTCCACTAGTAATCTTCCAAGAGTTATGAAGAAGGGACTTGTTCAAGAAAAAGGTAAAGAGAGTCACCACCATCACTAGAGAAGTACAACTACACTTAAAATCATTCATAAACAGCATCCATGAAATAGTCCACTAGATATCATCCTAAAGAAGTCATTCTAGTTATCCATCCATAGCAAATATAGAAGCGAAGAAGTAGACAAGTAATTTTCTTCACAAGTTCTAGCAATGACTCACAAATGAGAACTGCTTCTCTATTTATACGAGAGATCTAACACCCTTCTCATTAAAATAACAAGATTTTCCTAGCATAAGCCCTAAGAAAATATAAAAATACCTTTATTTCTTCACAAACCCTAGAGATAAGGTCATAATACATAAAATATCCATGATACAAGTGTGGATAGGTCAAAAAAACATCAATGATGCTCCCAAGATGAAGTAAAATGCTCAAATGCTAAAACGCCCTCCATAAATGCATGCTCAAAGTCACTCGTGTGGCATGTGTGGTCTTGCAAAAGTGGATGGCTCACTCAAATGATGTCAAAAGTCATGTGTAGGGGCTCCATTGTGAAATATTCCCTCCAAAGGGTGCAATGTTTCATCGTCCAAGTGGAAAATTGTCTCCAAAAGCTGCAATGTCCCCTAAAAAAGGTGCCACGTCCTCCTCAGAAGGTGCTAGGTCGTCTCTACAAGGTATGGCATCCTCAAAGAAGCTCAACGACCTCTTCAATGAGTGGAATGACCTCCATCAAGTGTGCAAGGTGGCCTCCTTGATGTCCTCCAAAGGACCAAGGCTCAATCCAAGTCATATCCATACAAAGTACATTGTCCAAAGAGGGGCTCAAATGACTAATGTATCCATTAATCCAGAAGCATGTACACAAATCTAATACAGCATAAGAAGTGAGTCATGTCAAATGTAAACACCATTATGTAGATCACATTAAACATCATCTTCAAACTTCACAATAACTCATAGAATTCATATAGTTTGCCAAGTTTAGGTATGGGAGGGTCATCATTAGCCCCTATTATATGTGCCAGTACCCAATAAGAGAAGTATTTCCCAAGAAACTCATCAAGGAGCATGTGTAATGATGGATGGTATGGTTTGGGGTTTAACTTCATGAGTGGTATTGCATAGTCATGTGAGGTTATGTAAGATATTCATTTACATGAGCACCTTTGTAATGAGGGAGTGCTTATGCATTGAGTCACCCTTTCCTCGACATTGTGTCTTTGCAAACCTCTTTTATGTTTTTTTTTATTCATTGAACCTTTTGTGTCTTTTGACTTCTGCTTTACTTAATTTAGTCCTTTTTAGATATGCATTCATTGCATAGGACTTGGGGTGATGGCCTCATAGCAAGGGAGCATTGCTCATGTTTATTTCTTTTGGTTCTTTTCCATTTCTTTTCTTTTCATTTTTCCTTGCATTTTGATTTTAGCATCTTGCTATTTTCCTTTTTTTATCAAGCTCCTTCTCATGGGATTATAAAGCATGAACCTGTATGTGTGACATATGACAACCAACCCAAAAGCAAGGACAACAAAAATTCGGGAAAGATGGAGAATGTTATGCATGGATTGGGATATGGACATGTTGTCCCTCTCAAAGCCCCCTAGTAGAACAACTCTACCCAAGAGTGACAACACTTATCTAGAAGGAGATTAGGACCACCAAGGTGAAACAAAGCAAAAGGCACAAATTTAGAGCATCATGGTGCATTATTTGACTCAACTAATGGTCACTACTTTCATGGCAAATACATAAGGCATTAACACTTAATATGAAGCAATGAAACAAGGTACCTCATGTAATGTCAAGCACCATAGTCATTAGATGTGAGTGAGTTGAGCAAAAATGTGGGAAGTATCATCGGTCAACTGTTTGTGGAGAACCATGGATCTCGTCCGTGGAATTGTTGTCTGTGATATAGATCATAGGAGAACAATCTCCTCCAGTTACCCCTAGATGTGAGAGGGTAACAAGTTCGATTCTCAAATCAGTCCTCCCCTCTACCAAGTCATCTTTTGACTTGTCTTGGTTTGGCGATTGGCTCCAATTTCCAAATTAGGACCTCTTTTAAAAAGATTTATTTCAAACTTTGATCCCTCTTTCTGTTGAAGTAATGTAACTGCAAAGTGTATTCTTATTATTATTTGATATATTATTCATTGGATCAATCCCCATTGTGGATTGATCATGTCGGCTATTGTAAAAGGACCAAATCCCCCTTTGCGGATTGGTCATAATGTAATTGTAATAGGTAGAAAGAGAAGTGGGCCCCAGAATATATCAAAGAGGCCTCGAAATATACTAAAGGTGGTTATAACCACCCAAAAGAAGAAGTCAGCCCTGCCAGTGAAAGGACACTCCCACACGTGCCAGTCTTTTATAAATAAAGAGGCTAGCGCCTCACTTAGACACACACTCACTTGTTCATTGAGAGACAAGTTTCGGAGCTGCAATTGGAGAAGAGAGAGAGAGAGAGGCGCATCTTTAGGAGAGGACTTTCTGTATTTGCCTGAGTTATCTCTTGGCATTGTATTGGCTATCTATAATAAGGAAGTTTTGCTGGGTTTTCTTCCCCTAGAGGGTTTCCCAGGATAAATGCTGTGTCTCTTGTGATTGTGTATTTCTCAGTGATCTTGTATTATGCTAT
>JASDQU010313559.1:0-12692 GCA_032191745.1 Picea mariana | reverse complement strand
GACAGGTGGCGGATTATTCCATCAAATCCAAAGGCTATTTTGGGAAAGACAAGTCAAAAGAGGAGTCTTTGGTCAAGTTTTGGTCATTTTTGATGGCAGAATTTCAGGGATTTTTTGCCACACATCATCAGCTCGAATTTAGATTTGGAAGAACAGGTTGAAGAAGCCTTGGAAGGATAATCTCCACAATCATCAATAGTCAACAGATTTTAAGGACCAGCTCATAGAGATTATCCTCCTTTTTGGGTGTTATCCCTATCTTTTTGCAAATTATTTTTCTTTACTATTTTTAGCAAAACAGATCCATATTTTTAGGATCTGAGAACAGCTTGTAAAAACTATAAAGCTACATTCTGAAGACCAAGAAAGGGTTGAGTTTTGGGATATAGAATATCATATGTAACAGGCCCATTGATGCTAATTCTAAATCACAGTTTTCTTTCTCTTTTGATATCAGTTTTCCACCTTCTTTCTGTACTTTTATCTGAGTTGTCTAGCCTTGAATGACTGTTATCTCATTGTTTGGATCATAGCTTGATAAATAGTTTCTTCATTGCTTATTAGACCCTACATTGTGTACTGGTTTATGAGCAATTTGTTCTTCGCCCACTTAAGTTTATTTACTGGTTATCAATCCATGAGAGCACTGGTTCATTTGTTTATCATCTTGACTGTATGAATATCATGTTTGAATTGAGTTATCCCACTGATCAATCTACACAAAACACAAAAAACATTTTTACTTGAAGTTACCAAGCACCTTTGGTCTACAACCACAAAGGGTTTCTTGGAGTGATAACAAAGGCAAAAAGGGCATATATGCTTTAAAACAAGGCCAGGAAAGGGTAAAAGGATGAAAACTCAGACTCAGAGTGAACATGATCTGTCAATAAGTGTGTTGGGGCTTAGAAATGTCCTATTTTCATCCACCTTTCCCTTCATTATTCTTCACATTTCATCGCCCCATTAACCTTTCATGACATCATTTTCATAAATACATTTGGGTTTCACATTATTATTTTCCACTTTATTCATTTTAGTTTTAAAATGGAATTTGTGCTTAAATATTAGAAAATCAACATGTTTTCATATATATCTCAAAACTGTGTGAGCTTTGTAATGTGTAGGAATATGTGAAGGATTAATTCAAAAAGACTTCTCGAATATTCCCTCCACCATTTCAATATTTGAGGAGATAATTCAAGCCCATTCCAAGGAGAAGATCATGGAGATTTGGTTGGAATATCTTATCCAATAAATATGAGAGATATGTGTGAGTATTTGAAGGGATTATATTTTGTAATAATGGGAAAATAGTTGAGAGAAAAGTGGATCTGTAATTATGAGATGGTTATCTTATCTTCAAGGCTCTCATGTATAAAAGAGAGTGCTCTCTCTTCATGAGAATTCAATTAGGATTCAGTTAGATTATGTAATTAGAATCAGAGTAGTCATTAGGATTCGAAAGAGAAGGGGATTCTTAGACTTGATTCATGGTTTTAGTTTTCATGCTTTCATTATTCTTTTATAAATATTGATTTGATTATTGTAATATAAGATTGCTTCATTGGTGATATCTCACATATGTTGTTGTGTCATTCAACTCTTCACATGTTGTATTTTCTTTTCCTTCATGTAGTTCACCATTCCTAGATTAATTTCCTTTACGCAATTCTCCATTCCTAGATTAATTTCCTTCATGCAATTTCCCACTCTTAGAGTAATTTCATTTACGCAACTATATTAATTCAATTTTAGTCGTGTGTTAGATTAATGATTCAATTTCAATCATGTGTTATATTAATGATTCAATTTCAGTTGTAGCTTAAAAATTAGATTAGATTAGTCCCGCTTCAATCTTTCATATACTTTGTGTGTGCTTCGTCAGTTTACGAACCCCGGGTTGACAAATTAGATATTTGGTCAAGTACTACAACTCAATTAATACAACATTAGTTCGGCCCAATATAATGACTGTCGTTCCCTTGCCATGATTTTTGTTCCCTTTTATGTTCATTTGAATAGAACGACTGTTGTCCCTTTTGTTACGATTGTTGTCCCTTTGCAGGGGTTGCATCTTTGGACAACGGGTATTGAAAACGGAAGGTAATAACCTACATAGACAACAAGTAAAACACTTGCGCCAGTGCCTACCTTTGGATGATGCATAGAAGTTATATTTTAAGACATCTTTAGAGCCCAACAAAGTGATACGACAAGAAACACAAAGGAAAAAAGAGCAATGTAAGAAGAAAAAGTACTTCAACCCTTAGAAGGAAGATCTCTCCCCAGTGGAGTCATCATTTTTGTTACAAGGGAAAAACTCTTTATGGCTAAGGGTAAACCACAACAAATAGGTATGACTGCAGAAATAAACTCAATTAACACATATGCTATATAAAATAATGTGCAATACGTTTGATGATGTTCCATCGTTGAGCACTTTGACCCAAGGATTTATACCTGTGAGAAGTTCTCAACAAACAAGCAAAGCAAGTATATAGTGATGATACAAAAGGGGTTAGCACAGCAGATAGAACAATTCATTAATAAATATTACAAACACGCCCATGGATAATAATCATATATTTTCAAGATACCAATAGGACAGGAAAGGAGTATTTCTATTAATAATTGATCAGCAGAAGTGTCAACATTACAGACTTCTATGTTGGCACGGTTCAAAACCAAGAAACCAAGTTCCTTCCAACTGGGTCCCCACCACTTCAATCCTCCACCAAAGGCAATCTCATGAGAAAGAGGCAAATAGGTCCTCTCAATAATAAGGGAAGAGCTTGGGGGATGAACACTATGTTCAGACTTGAGGGACAAAGGGATGCAGACTCACTATGAAGTAATTTCTCTAGAGTAACTTTTCTCTCAAAGTTGAATGCTTTCTCCTCTTTTCCATAGCTTGAAATTGTGCTCCTATAGCCTTCAGAATGTGACAGAAGGGCCGATTCGGAACGTTTTCAGTATATGGAAGGCCAAGGATCAGAGATATTCTGTCGTGACATGGAAACTCGACCTCATTTTCTATTTTTTGGCACAAATCCTGATATACACGAGCTGTAATGGAGAAACAAGTGTATGTGCATCTTGGATAGCAGTTAGGGAGTGTATATGTGGAAAAATGTATATTTTTATCTTTGGATTCATCAAAAAGGGATAAAAAGTCTGCATAAGGAAATGGAAAAAAACCCTCTGTGCAAGATATAAATGGTGAGGCAAATCTTTCTATAACACATCTTCAACCATGCGCGCTTGGGATCCCTCATATCTTGGATCCATGTATGGTTTCGGGATGCCTTGAACTTTTCAATCCCCTCGTTTTCCTATGAAACTTCCCTGAGGATGCACTATATGTTAGTAATGCACTGCTGAATCTCTTCGAGCGGCAAGGAAAACATTGTGTTGTTTTCTTGCTGTGTTTTTTTATCCTTTGCCTGCCAAAGGGACTCGTACCTGGTTGTGTAACACTTCCCTGTCCTGGTGATGAAGGAAATGTATTTGGGCTCCTGCCACCCTACGAACACAACCAATATCATCAACCATGAGTAATGGAACTCAGTTCCATTATCTTGTGCATCGTGGCAGTCTAGTAAGAATTGGTTCAACAAGTATTGTGCCCAGCTGAACATCATGCCTTTTGTTCACTACACTGCTACTGCTATTACCCCTGCAGTAGCTTCATCTCGTCAACACTTACTTAGCATTTTAATCATGATTAGTTTAATCACAAATCTTGTCATGTCATCACTGATTTATTTTATGATGAGGCCTCTACTGCCACGTGTCGTACCGAACTATGCCTTGACCTGCTCTTCCAATTCCTTTAAGCACACCTTGTTTTCCAAAAACTCCTCTCCCTGCGCACTGGCTGTGGTTAATCCAGTAATCTTGGAAATAAGTTCCACATATATCTGTACAGGCATGTCCATCCAGAGGATGCCTCCATGGACCCAAACCATAGTTGTTTCACGCACAGGCTGACATTTTTCCCCTGCTTGAAGTGTGGAATATCCAACAAATTAATGAAGTCAGAGTTGTATAGCCTCATTATCCACTGCACGGGCTCTAAAACTAGCCTTCTGAGGGGTCCAACCTCCCTTTTATTTTTTAGGTAGAATTCCTTGTCCATCTCTAGGAATTTTACTACGTCGCGCATGTCATGGTCGGCATAGTGCAACTTGGGCACTTTCCCCAACATGTCCTTGATAGTGGGAACAACATCTGAGATAAAAGGTGGGGAAATACCTATAATTTCAGGGGTCTTTATCTGCTTCTCCACTATGGATGTGCCTGCCTCGGTGACTTATACGCCCTCCTCGTCCCTCAATGAGTCAGGTCGGTCTATTATGTCCTCGACCTAGACTTCTTCTCGTGTATGGGATGGTGTGGGATCCTCTGTGTTGGTCGGTCTTAGAAGCTCCTCTAGGTTAGGGTTTGAAACCCCATTCCCATCTCTTGATCTTTGCCCTCCCTCTCCTCTTTGCGTTGTGTGAAGCTCTTCCTCCACCCGCATCGAGCTACTCAACTCTAGTTCCGAAGTGGTTATGTCTTTGATCTCGATGATGGGTTTAGGCTGTATTCTTTCATTACACCTCTGACTTTGTTAGGTGACCCTTATGAACTAGCATGACGACCCTGAATTTGGTGGATCCATGTTGCAAGACTGTCGTACACTTGGATGACTATGGTGGTGATTTCGAAATTAGGGCACGACTTCTTCTAATCGCTCTAATCTCAAAAATCACTAAGCGTTGAATACTTGTGCATTTTCTACCCTTTATAGATATTTTCAAGGTCCTTTTTTGTTAGGGACCTAACCCCTCACATAGGTAGAATAATATATTCTGATGTAATAAAGGTCAATATTAATAAGGCCTAACAATAAGGAAGAATAAGTCAAATGTTATAAGAGCTAATAGAAGCTTTCACTTCTAGAAGGATCTTCATGTAGATGGTTCTTTTGATAGACATATTTAGCATAAGTAGGAGTCGAGGGTATGAGAAATGTTGTCTTGAATATTATTGTAATAGATCTCTACTTAACTGGAGGTTTCCCCCTCGAAGAGGCAAGTGAACATTGCTCTCAATAATCGAAGTGCTCATTCTGGTGTTATTCTGATATCATTTTGGTGTTATTGTGGTGTTGTTCTAGTTATATTGTTGTTTATCTTCCATTTCTATCATTTTATTTTTGTTTTGCATACTTTTTATATCTGGAATATTACAAGTGGTATCAGAGCACTTTTCTCGGCAGAAAATTGTGGGTTAAATTTTGTTTCAGGGTAGAGACATATTTTGGCATCTTTAAGACACAGAGATTTGTCATTACGTGCATAAACCCGCAATTGATGGATTCATACACGCAGGAAATACAAGTGGTACTTAAGCGCACATCTGTTGGCCACCCTTGTAACCCCTGTTTGTATCCCTTTCGAGTGGTAGTACATTAGACAACACCTGTGTACAGATCGGCCTAGATTTCCTCGAGCCCTCTTTAGATAAAATGATCGGCCTCCTGATTGTTATAGTGCCACCAAGAACAACACTCGGGAAGATACTCTCTAGTACCTGGGTAGTCGGGTAGTATGGCTAAGGGCACAGTCTAGCCTCCTTAGTTGGTTCCCTATGATATTGGGTCGAGTACTATTGTTGGACCCCACACACATATCAGAGAGCTATAACATAGGGAAAACCCTTGTCTGTAGAACCCTTGAATACCTAACCCTTGGGGGCAGAAATAGAAAATAAAATAGATAAGATCTATTATCACGCAAATGTGTTCGAGCTGCCAAATCACTACACATTTCTTTCTGGTTAATCATTTGAGAATTTCATCATTATAGTATTCTTCAGACCAGAGTATAACTCTACAGGTGTAATAAAAAGAGTCTAGAAATTTTTGCACCATTATTTGAGACCTATTCCATTGGATTTATCTCTTCACCCTTATCACATTCATACCTATCATTTTTCAGAAAATGTTTTGACCCCACCTACCCCTTTTCGGTTCCCTTGTCATCATGGCCCATACCCGTAGTGAAGACTTGGAAGCTCTCTTCAATGCCTTGCAATCTAATTTCACAGAGACCCAACAAGAAGTGAGACAACTCAGTGCCAATATTTCCACCATTAATACAAAGATGCAGTCCTCCATTGTTGCCTTAATTGCAGAACTAAAATAAGACATGACTACCCATCTTAAATCGGTTGTTTCGATGATCTTCACCAAGTTGCATATCCCTATAGATCCCCCTTTATCTGACCCACCTTTGCATACCAAAGTTGAAAATTCCTCTCATTCCCATAATTTTGAGCCCCATCACTTTCAGCGTGACCTACACCTTCTACGGGTGGATGTGACCAAATTTGATGGGTCGCATCCCACTGGTTGGGTAACTCAAATGGAACATTATTTCTCTTTGTACGACATTACAGATGACTTGGCCAAACTCCAGTATGGTGTTCTCCATCTAGATCAAGAAAGTTGGAAATGGTGGCAATGGAGAAAACCTCCCGTCAAGGGTATGTTTATTAGACACACTTTGAGGAAAATCTTTATGAACGTTTTGACACTGACACCAACCATTTAGGCCATTTGAAAAAGTTGAAACAATCTGGTATAGTGGAAGAATTTATAGCTTCTTTTGAGCGAATGGATTTTCGTACATAGGGCATGTCTGATGTTTTTTTCTGAGAACATTTTATTAGTGGCCTCAAGGATGAGATTCATGCCCATGTCCTCATGGCTCAACCTTAGATTTGGGTGGAGGATACTAAACAAGCTAAGGAAGAACAATAGGTTTTCTCTTCTCAAAATCGAAAAACTTCCTTTATTCCTCGCACTAAACTAGTAAATCCCACTCCTCCTAATCCACTAAAGATCCAAAAATTGACCAGGGCCAAAATGGATGAATGCCAACTCAAAGGCCTTTTTTATAATTGTGATAGCAAATATTTTTCAGGACACAAGTGTAAGGAACAAAATATTTTTATGGCCATCTTGGAGGATGTTTCAGAAGAGGATGTTGAAGCCCCCCTTGTGTCTGAGTCACCTGAACCCACTGTAACGACCCCCGACCAACTTGAGGGTAGGGTACGCTTCTCCAGAGTAACCACTCATGATCTGATGCCAGTCGGTAACATTCCCATCCATCAAGCTTGGCCATACTACTCTAGGGAACACTTCCATTCCCATACTACGGAATATATAGTAGCATACCCAGTAGTCAACTAAGCAATGCCACCTAAACTTACTCTTTAGTCTGTATGCAACTAAAACATATGCATACAACACGCTCATGGAAGCTTTACATCTAAACATAAACAAAAAATTACTTTCAGTAACATACAACTTTTATATTAAAATAACAATGATTACCGATATGCATTATTTACTGGAAATTACCCATAAGCACACAAGTAGTCATAGTCACATATATGATAAAATCATAATATGGGCATGTAAATAGCAAAACAACATATCCATATATCATACAATTGATACTATCTTTAAAAAGACTATCACCAACTGCTTACAAATCGTCCACGAAACTCCCAGCCATAGATTACACTGCTCATCACTCTCAACAGTGAATCACCCCTGATCTAGGACTGAACTCCACCCAGGGTAAAGGGATTCCTATCCAGTCTAAGGCTCATGGACAACAAGAAAGACTCCATATCAAGTGCTCACTCAACTAACAACCTACAACCTCTCATTCCCCACATGCCTGTCCCAAACTTTAGAACTTAGGATAAACTAATTGTCCATACTTTATGTTTTAGGAAATATTGATATAATATTCCCTTGACTTTTGGCCCTCCCTTTCCCTAACTGGTGAATTTCAATCCTCCATCTCTTTTATCATGTTGGGTCTGCGCGCAGTGATGTATTTTATGTTAATCAGGAGTCATGTACAAAGTAGGCGCTCTAGCCTTTAACATCTAGGTGCACTGGCCTAATTCCAAGACATAAGCATTATGACTTATAATACTAGCTCACCATCCTACAATGCATATTATATATACAAAGGTTCGCTGACCTCAATATCGCGCACACTTTGTTACTGCACGTTGTATCCTTTGTCTTTAAGGTTGCACGCACCTTAGTTACTGCGTGCGGTATTCATAAATGTGCACATTACATCCCTTTACTACGCATTATATGCGTGCACCATGCCATGAAAGGTGTATTACAAAAATGATGTCTAAATATCTCACTAGCTTAAATATACTTGGATTATATTTACATTTGGGTTCGGCCGAGGAATATTACAATCCCCTCCCCTTATTTATGCACTGTCCTCAGTGCATCATGTACCCATATACAACAAAATTCTCAAAATTCTTCAAACAGATGTGGGAACTCTGCCCGCATTGCATCCTCATGCTCTCAAGTAGCGTCTTCAGGTCTGTACCAGGTCCATTGGACCTTTACAATCCCTATGGCTCGATTCCAGAGTTGTTTGATTTTTCGATCCAAGATGCGCACCGGATGTACTTGGAAAGCGCCTTCTTGCTCCACCTGAATAATATTCCAATCAATAACATGATTAGCATCAGGTATATATTTCTTTAGAAATGATACATGAAAGACATTATGAAAAATCATAGATGCAGGCAATGAAATCATATAAGCAATTGGACCAATCCTTTCTAGGATTCCAAATGGTCCAAAAAATCTGACTGCTAACTTGGCGTAGCTTCCCAGCTTCAGGGAGCTCCTGTTAGCTTTCACTTTCAGGAAAACATGATCACACACTTTGAATTCTCTGTGGATTCTGTTTTTATTAGCATAACTTTTTTGTCTGTCTTGGGCAACTTTCAAATTCTGCTTAATTTTTAACATTTGGTTCTCCATTTCCTTGAGAAATTCTAGCCCGACTATTGTTCTAACAGTTGGATTATCCCAACTTACTGGAGTATTGCACCTTCTATCATAAAGTGCTTCAAATGGGCTCATTTTCAATGATGCCTAATACCCATTACTATAAGTGAATTCTACCAAGTGTAGGTAGTCTTCCCATTTCGATGGTTTGTCCATCACATACATTCTCAACATATCTTCTATCACCCTATTCACTCTTTCTGTCTATCCATCAGACTCAGGATAATAAGTTGTACTAAAGTTTAGATTCATTCTGAATCCTTTGAACAATCCTTTCTAGAAATTCGAGGTGAATTTCGGGTCTCTGTCAGACACAATTGTTTCAGGAATTTCGTGCAATCGTGCCACTTCCTTCATGAAAATATCAGCAACATCTGTTGCTTTGCGAGTAGTTTTTAGTCGAATAAAATGGACATGTTTTGTGAGCTTGTCCACCACTACCATAATCGAATCATGTAGCCTGCCTGTTCTAGGAAATCCTGTAGTAAAATCCATTGTCACCACTTCCCACTTCCATTCAGGAATGGGCAAAGGTTGCAACAATCCCTCTAGGTGACCATGCTCTTTTTTAACTTTCTGGCACTCCATACACCTAGCGATGTATTATGCAATTTCTCTCTTCATACCTGGCCAAAAGTATTGGCTCTTGACCATTGTTACGGTTTTTTGATATCCAGGGTGCCCTGCATAAGGAGCATTATGAATTTCATGCAAAATTATACGTTTCAAGTCCTGGACATTTCGTATAAAAATTTTGTTCTTGTGCAGCAGTATTCCATATACTCCCAACATATAAATATCCATCTTCTGTGGTGTCTTACCTTGCTGTAGCATTGCTACCAATTCTCTATACTACAGATTTGTATTTGCAGCCTCCAGAATTTTTCTTTTAACATCAGTCCGATACATGTTGTTGGTTGTAGCATGAAGCTCATGCAACCTCCTGCTAAGTGCATCAACCACTTTATTTTCTTTCCCTTTGATATGCTTTATATCAAAGTTATATTCTCTTAGAAATTATAACCATCTACATTGTATAGCATTTAGATTTGGATGATTGAATAAATATTTCAAACCATTGTGGTCTATTCTTAACTCAAACCTTTTTCCCATGAGGTAGTGTCTCCATTTCCTCAGGGCATGCACTATGGTTTCCAACTCCAAATCATGTGTGGCATAGTTTCTTTCACGCTCCTTCAACTTCCTTGATTCATAACATATCACGAATCCATTTTGACTGAGGACTCCACCCAGTCATTCATTACATGCATCTATGGATACAATGAAATCTTCATTTGGGTCTGCAATCCTTATTGGAGCACTTGTCAATAATTGTTTCAAATGTTGGAAACTCCTTTCACAGTCTGACATCCATTGAAACTTCATACCCTTTCTTTGCAAGGAAGTGATTGGGTGTGCTATCTTCGAGAATCCTGCAATGAATCTCCTGTAGTAACCTACAAGGCCCATGAAATATCTGACCTCTTGCACATTCTTTGGTGCTGACCATTCTCTAATGGCTTCTACCTTCTCAGGGTCCACTGTTATCCCCTCTTTTGAGATGATATGCCCCAAATAATGAATTAGTTTATGATAAAATGAGTACTTGCTCAATTTTGCACACAACTAATGTTCCCTTATTGCAACACCATCCTCAAATGATGTTCATGCTCTTCCTATGACTTGGAATATATAAGAATGTCATCCAAAAATACAATGAAAAACATGTCCAAATACTCTCGGAAAACACCATTCATTAAGCACATGAAAACAGTTGGTGCATTTGACCATCCAAATGGTACCACTGTGAACTCATAATGACCATACCTTGTCCTGAAGGCAGTCTTGCTAATATCTTCTTATTTAATTCTTACTTGATGGTATCCTGATCTTAGATCTATCTTTGAAAATATCATTGCATCCTTCAATTGATCAAAGAGATCATCAATCCTTGGTAGTGGATATTTGTTCTTAACAGTCACTTTATTCAATTGTCTGAAGTCAATGCACAATCTTAACATTCCATATTTCTTTTTCAAAAACAAGACTGGGGCACCCCAAGGTGATACACTTGGGCATATATACCCCTTCTTCAGAAGTTCTTCCAGCTGCATTTGCAACTCCTTCAATTCTAGTGTACTCATTATGTAAAAAGTCTTTGATACTGGCACCGCTCCAGGCATCAAATCTATAGATAAATCAATGTCTCTCCTTGGGGGTAGTCTTAATACTTCCTTGAATACATCTTCAAACTCTTTCAGGACTAGATAATCCTCCAAATTTGGCACCTTGTCTTCAGGTGTCTCCTCCATATGAGCTGGAAATATTTGACATCCTCTTCTATAACATTTCTTCAGCTGTAATGCTGAAATTTGTCTAACTGTTATTGCCCTGGGAATTCCCTGCACTTTCCTTTGGTTCCCTTCTTTCATCCAAGCAAGTAAATGCTTTGTTATGACAATCCAATAGAGCATGATGTGGGTCCAACCAATCCATCCCAATTAAACAGTCATAAGAACCTAAGGGTAAGATGTTCAAATCTGCCCTGGTATTTATTCCATTCATGTCTATGAGGCACGACTTAACCATCTCATTAACGTTTCTTCTGGCTCCTGTAGCCAGTTGCACCAACCAGGATTTCCCATGCTTGCTTATTGGAAATTGTAAACTTTCCACCATATTAGGGTCTATATAACTATGTCTAGCTCTTGAATAAATTAAAATAACAAGGGTTTGGTTGTTGATCATACCTTCCACTTCAATCATGTGGGACTGATACTCTTCTTGCTTGTTTTACAGGGATGCATAAATCTTTGGCACATTTCTTCCCATGTCCTCTACTTTCTCAACTCATTGTACATTGTGAACAACCTTACCTTTTTCACCTCTGTGAGGACAATCTATGAACCTATGGTCTCCTTTACAACCCCAACATTGCATAGGTGGCTATCTTGGCCCTTGATTCCCTATGTCAATCACTCTGGTTTCCTTATGTGTTTGCTTCCATTGTGGATTATTTCTGAAGAATGGTGTCTTAGCTCCATTCTTCCTCTTGAATTCCTTATTGTCTTCCCAAGACTTTTGGAAAGTTGGTCTTTCTTTCAGCTGGTCATATAAGCATTTAGATCTTCTTATGGTCTCTTCTAATGTCTTGGGATCATCACACTGTATTTTGTCACTGATGAACGTTGGCAATCCACTTAAGTACCGTTGAATCTTGATTGTCTCATCCTTAATGAAAGAGACATACTTCAACAGTTCCAGAAACCTTCTCTCATATTGATCTATGGTCATACTTCCAAGCTTGAGTTCAAAGAACTCTTTCATTTTCTTGTCATAGTATCTCTTGGTCAAGTACTTCTTCTCAAAATACTTCTTGAATTCTCTCCAATTAACACTTTTCTCTACAATGTGTTGTACCTACACAAGTTGATCCCATGACATGGAGGCCTTTCCTTTGAGTTGATAAATAACGATTCTACCTTCAGCATGAGAAGAATAATTATGCCATTGAAAATAATTCCTCATTCCTATCAACCATGTTTCGACATATTCATCCTTGTGTCTTTGAAGCTTGACCTACTTAACTTTTGGATCACCTTCGTAGATATTCTTGAGTTTGTCCCATACCTCTTTAGCAGTGTTGCATCCCATCACTTTGCTAGCAATGGTTGGTGTCAATGATGCTAGAATAACATGTCTGGCTTTTGAATTACAACTCATAAGCTTCTTCTCATTTGGATCGGTTGGAGAATTATTTGGGATTACATAGCCATTCACAACTGAGTACCAA
>JASDQU010313558.1:0-13483 GCA_032191745.1 Picea mariana | reverse complement strand
CCTACATGTACAATTCACTTTGTCATCTTCAAAAATTCATTTCTCCTCAATCATGAGGATCCATGTGACATGCCACATACCACCGGAAAGATCATGATGTATACTATCCATCCATGGGTGTTTTATCCTCATGTTCATTTTCCTTCATGTCCAAATAAATTCATCAATCTTCTGGTCCAAAACCCATGACTAGGGTTGACATCAATGACAACAACCAATCTTCCAACACAGAGAAAGTAGATTGGTTGTATTGTTCTATGGTTGGGTGGAACTTAGTTTTTCCATTTTTTGTCTCAACACTTTGTTCATATATGTTCATCTACTCTTCTATGGTCGAATGTTCTGTTGATTAAATAGTTGGTAGCATACATCTTACTAAATTCTGGATGAATGTCCTATTGTTTTATGGCTGATAGAATACATATGCTTGTGTTGGAAGAATGAAATAAAATTGTGGAAAAGCTTTTACAGTTGAATTTGTTCAGTAAGTAGAATTAGAGAGCTAATGTGTATGATAAGATGTTGGTGGTTATGTGAAAGTTTCTTATTCCAGTGATATACTCTATGAACCACAATATAAATATAGATTCAAGTGTGAATATGTTTAGGGACTTATTGCAGATTTGTTTACAGATTGAAAGTTAGCAAGTACAGATCTACATGAATTATATGTATAATTTTATATGTTGAAATACATTTACACAGGACATAAATATTACCATGATAAATGTAAATTATACCATATCTATATATATGTGTGTATATTTACTCAAGGACTGTTAAATTGTACAACTACCCAACGAATTTTTGAGTGCTTACCAGAATTAGAATTATATATATGTAAACAGGTTGCTTCCCTTTTAGATTCTTCAGAGCCACATGAATATCTAATACACAAAAGTTATATATTGACTATTACAGGTATTTTTCCATTAAATCCAACTAAATTAAGGGTAGCAGAAGATTACTGTATCTTTCATTCTAGTAATCTCAGAAGCAAATGTCCAATGACATAAATACATAAAATATGTTATCTATTACAGAACTGGAACAAGACGAGTCTTTAGAAGCTCTACACAATAGATATGAACATAACTATTAATTGGTGAAATTCATTTTAATATGGGGTTTCCCCTCTGTCCTTTCCTTTATGGCTCAAAGATACAAGTAACCAGTTTGTTTTAGGCAGTTGGTATGAAACTAATACCATAATAACATCCTAGGGTGAAACCTGCATCATTTTAATGAAACTTGGATGGGTATTATCCTTTCAACGTGGTGAGTTGGAACTCGAATACCTTTCGAGTGGGGTGCCCTTGTAAATCCCCAAGCCGTCGAGAGATCAATTCCTGTAAGAGAAGACCAAGAACATCAATAACATAGTTATGAGAACAAATCAATCATAATTAAATATCAAAGATAGAGTAAATGTTCAAAAACGAGTTCACGAAAATTAACACTTTTTAGTTTGTAAACACGTGAACGATCACTTAGCTCGAAGATGTCATGGGGTTCCTAGATCCATCCTCGGTGCTAAGCGAATCATCCGTAACCTGGAGGGGAGAAGTGGATCTTGAAATAGCTTATGGGTACCCTCATCACAGAAACTGGGGTCCCATCATTAGTCTTGCAACCGATTATATAAAAACAATTGCCAAAATAATTTCAAGTATATAGAACATTTAAACATGTATTACATATATTGCATAACCAGAATGATAAAAAGTACATAGTATAAAACATATTCCACAGATTTGTTGATTCAGGTCTCAGATAGGGTTTTTGGATACTATCATCTTGTTAGCTAAAACCACAGACTCATGACAACAAAAACATGATCAAGAATAAAGTGTTGGATGTTCAGAATTCATTTTATTTACGCCAACAAAGTGAGGATTGATAAGTCAACCTCAGAAATTCAAAAGAATAAAATTTTACACAGAGTAAAGCCTTTCCTTAAAGGCATTACTTTTCCCCAACCCCAAAACTTACGACAGGGTTATGGGACACCGGAGTCAAATTTCACAAAAAAAAACTTATGTTTTGTTGTTTAAAACTCAGTCAAGTTGCACACAGTCGTTCAAACACATAGATTTTGGGGAGAATGTTGTATAAAATTACCAGGTATAACTCAAACATAACTTAGTGTATTTTTGGGAAATTGTTTCACGATTTCAACTCTTCCCGTATAGTTATTGGATTATAAATGGGGTTACAGGCCAGATACTAAAGGAGGATATTCAGTCGAAGAGACCTCTCTATACAACATTGGACAACACTATGATTATATATATGCATATCATGCCCCTTTTAACTCTAGTTAAATCTGGGAAAACATCAGGATGTATACTCTTAGCATTGGAGTTTGGAAATTCCAAAATGTAAATAGAGGTACAAAATCATAAGTATTTTCATAACTGTTAAGTTAAAAACTTAAGGAAAACACGATACCCCCAAACAATTAAAGAGACAAAAAAAGTTATGCCAAAGCTATGAAACCCCTGAAAGGCTCAGGCCAAGAACTCGTATCTCTATCGAGTTGAGTAAACATAAATAATACAGAACGAAAAACCCAATGAAACAGTAAACACGACATTATATATATAACTGAACTAGCTCCTGCATTGTGGGGAAAGTCTCGCTCCCTTTGGATTTATTATAGTTCGGGACTCCCCATAGGTTTTCTCATAAATAAAATGTCTGTCGTAGGGTATAATGGTTTTCAGAAAATTGATATAGAGATTTAAAGTGGGGCCATGATAAAACCCTAGATATTGTAGAGTATAATACCATCCTTTAAAATGATTATCTCAGACCATGGAAGATAGGATCAGTAGAAGTAATAGAAGTTAGAGGGGGAGTGATGCGCATGGTGACTTTTAGAATTCACAGGGAGAGTTCAGTTAAAAAAACCAAAATATTTCTTACCTCGCATATGGGGTATCCGACTGGGGAGTGCCTCCTAGTTCTCCTTCTGCCCAGAGCGAGCCCCACTTCACGAATTTTGGCCATGCCACCGAGTTGAAAAACAACAGGGTTAATGTTGCAATGTTTTGCAAATACACAGAGCCAAGGGAGAAGAATGAACAATAACCTTAGGAAACCCTCTGTTGAACAGATTGATGGTGATAGTTACAAACTGTACCTAGGCCATGTGAATAAATGTTACACATAAAAAATACTCATTACGATGATGGCCTAGTGTCGTCATAATCATGTTGCAAGTGTCGCATTTTGGCTGCAAGTTTCGCAAGTGTCACAAAAACATACTTCCATTCTTTCTATGTCATGCCCATAACGAAATCAAAAGGACACTTAAAACACCTCAAAAGACTAGTTTTGAAGAAGAGAAATGGTTTAACAAATAGTACAAGCCTTTTTCCACTGATAAATTCATTCAAATATCATTTTTAGAGGGGAGCGCTCCCCTATGCACCATCAGGGAGCACTGGTGCTCTTTGCACCCTTTTAGGGGAGCGTTATAATGCTCTGGTGCCCCTTTTGGGGGAGCGCTACTTTTTCTGAGTGAGTTTTGACTTGTTGAGGGAAATCAAGGAAAGATCCCTTCAATCTCTGAAGGCAGTTGCATCCAAATCCCAGGTCAAGCCATGATATTAGGAAATATCCACAACTGAAGGAGGAGAATCCTCAACTTACCCCAAAGATCTCTCAAGTGGTTGGGTTTCTCCAAGGCTATTTAAGGAGGCCTCCTCATGGTGAAAGGGGGTGTAAATTATTGTAAAGAATCTAACTTATGATCTCATGAGGGAGATGCCATTTGAAGAATCTGCATTCCGTGTGTGGACTATTTGAGCAAGGGTTTCGACAAAGAGAGCTTGGTGAAGTTGCTGCACTCACATCTATGGTTGTAAGTATTCTTCATTATTGTTCTCATTAATATACAATATGCTTGGCCTACTTCTTTCAAGTTCGTGTTTGTTCCACATGAACTTGTCTGCAATAGATAAATCTATGTTTGAGATAATCTCAGTAGAATAGGAAGTCCTTCGTATATTTGTTTGTTCTACAGGATCCATCAGGGAGCTCAAGATCGAAGCTCAGCATGGAATTCACAAGGACAAATGGTGTTAGCAAGCTACATATCTTTCTTCTTCTCCTTCGTATATTAGCTTGATTAGACCTAAAAAGATGTCAGTTTCCATGTTAAACACCTTTCTGTCTTGGTTTTAGGAGTCTAGAGACCAAGAGGGAATCCGCTTGTCCACAGGAGGATTCACCTATTACAGAAATTGGCAACTCCATTGGGGATAGATCGAAGCTTTCAGTTTTGGTTTTTCTCGTAGATCTTGTCTTAGCCTTTGTTCTTTTTAGAACTTATTCACCCCGTGTATCTGATTGAAGGTGCTGATTGAATTCTTGTTTCCATCTCATACATTGTGAATGCCAAAGTTTGATTGAGATTTTGATTTGTTGAGCATTTTTATGGACTTTAAGACACCAATGCTCCCCTGTCCATGTTATCAGAGCATTGGCACTCCCTGTTGGCCTTACACAGAGCGTTATAATGCTTTGGTGCCCCTTACACTAGAGCGCTACCTTTTCTTTGCAAAAAATATCCTAGGGTTGCATCTTCTAAAGTCCAATCTTTGTTTTTTACACTTGATTAAATATTCTTTGCCTCAGTACATCTTTCTATTGGCCTTCGAGACTCTGCTTTCTAAGAATTATGCATTTTGTTGTTCAGATTTTTGACCTTTTTCCTTATTTTGAGTTTTTCTTCCATTGAAAACTTGGGATCAATTCATTGTTTTCTTCTCTCTTATTTGACCGAGTGAAAACTATGGCGAGGAACATCAGAGGTCTGTGAACCATCCCATTTGGTTCTTCGAGGTCATTTTACCAACATCTTTCTTTTGTTTGAGATTGTTTGGTTCTTTTTCATTTTGGTTTTTCTCTTTGCTTCTTAACCACAACGAGTGTGTGTTTTGTTTGTATGAAATCTACTTCTGATTGTATGAATCTCATTAATATTTAAAATCTTATTGACATTAGAAGTTTTACATCACATTGATCATTGTTCACATATAAACAAAAGACATTTTTTTAGTGATTAGTTTGAATATTAGAAGGACTTTCTGAAATGTTTTAGCATTGCTTTAGGTTTGATTGAGAAACAATTGCATGAGGATGTTGCATTAGTGTTTGATAGTGAAAAGAACAATTTTTCTCCTTCCCTTAAATAAAAATTCATCAAAACGAAAGACTGTTTATCATATTTTATGCATTTTTTGGGAATTGAGTCATAACACCATCGGTTTCACTTTCATACACCTCTGAGTAAAGAACAACTGCAAAATTAACGCTAGTTAAAATAAATCTAGAACTTTTGTTTTTAGAATATTCCACCAACATTAGACTAGGATTAGCACTTTGGATTAGGCAGTGAGCACAACTCTCCAAAGTATTCAAAACAAACAATAGCATCTGACGATAGGGAGAGAAAAATCCAATTGTCGTATAGGATTTCTGGGATCCCCCTCTCACACAAGGGTTACACACGAGGTCGCGTTCGGGAGAGCTATGGAGATTATCCCTTCGTGGTTTGACTGATCATAGTAGTCAGATCGTATATTGGGGGTCACTTGAAGGTATACCCACGATTATGTGTGGGAGCCTGTCGAGTTGATTTCGGACTTGTTATCCTGCCCATACATTCGGACTGGATTATCGAATGTACCTACCCAAGGGATGACTGCGATTTGGTGTCTTTAGTTTCCATAATATTTAGATACTTAAACAAGGTGACAGTGAAGGGAAGTCTTCACTGTACCTGGAACAGATGGTGGTCAAACTGACTCGGGCTCCTTAGAGGGTAAATCCACAATTACTGCATGGAAGCTTGCACCAAGGCATAAGTCCATTAAGCATGTCGCCATCGTAACTGTTCCACCATTTCCTAGTCCCTTCTTGACTTGATCACACGACGTTGGATTTCATCACCAATTAGTACAGTCATCGAGAGAAGGCTTTGTTTGTTTGGTGTTGATTCCTAGATTTTTAGTGAATATTGTTTCTTTTCGTTAGTTGGACCTAAATTTTTTAGCATGTGCTGTTATTCTCCAAAATTGAGCCTGTAGATGATAAAGGTCTTCACCTCTCACGTAGGATGCAAGGGTTGCCTCCGGAAGGCTACCAACCCTTACTTCCTAATTCACCGGAAGACAACTACCATGGAGAGGTAGAAAATCAATCTGACGTTGGGAGTGTTGTTGCTCCTCCATTAGACAATATAGAAGGTGCTTTGGTTACGGCTGAGAATCCCACCCTTCACACTACACCTGTGTCGGAAACCCCTCTCGAACCACTTGTTTTTTGTTTAGACTCCCTTGGTAACGTCATAGATGAAGAAGTACCACGATTACCTGAGAGAGATTTTATCGAAACATATATGGGATCCATAGAGACAATCTTCAGTCATGAATATACAATCCCATTCGTCCTGCCACTACAGTAAACACAAATCCCACACCTACTCGTTCTATATGGAGGACTTCATCAAGACGCGATATCTATGAGAATTTTGAATATATTCGACAATCCTTTAATCCTCATGACCCTCCTACTGTTGAAACAGGACCATCTGGTCAAACTATCAATCACCCCATCGATCAGTTTATTAACTCTATTGTTACATCAACACAAGTCCATCCTAATGATGGACTCGTCACCCCTACTCATACCCAAGGCACTTCGATACCTACTCCCGTTTTTACAAACTGTAACCCTACAGCTCTGCATGTCCTGCCCAATTTTAATGGGGCATCTTGGCACTAGAGAATGTAGACCCCTGCCAACCAAACACAACCAACGAGAGGGAAAGCACCATCTAGCAGACCTATCCCTCCTGGAGGACCACCATCCCATGGCGAGCCTACCCCTCCCCGGGGACAACCACCTTTTCAGGTTCCTCCTGGGGGGCAACCTCCTTTTTCCAATCACACCCTGGTCGTTAATCCACTGCTGGCAGGGGGCAGCCTACGTTCACTGGAAACCCTTCATAACCCTAGGGCGTACCTCCAAGCGGCATGTTTACCCAACCCCACACTGGGGGGAACTCATATCATAACCCACAAGGAGGAGTATCAAATCCTGTTCCTTCCGGACTATCCTATGGACAACCTTATCCGGGCATCCCAAACACCACCTGGAGTCCTCAAGGACCACCACCTTATCCTCCCCAAGGGTCAAATGTTTATCCACCCCATAGGACTAATGTGTATCCCCCTCCCGGGTCGACTTCTTACCCTCTCCAAGGGCCAAATGTTTATCCTCCCCCTCGAAAAGTAAATTATCCAGCTTATAATGCTTAGAACCCACCAGGTTATCCTCCTTATGCAAATTTTCCTCAACCTCCATCAAACCCTAGTTATACTGGTCAGCAACCACCATATGTAGGAGGACCTACTGGATATAATTATCCACCTAACCTAGTATACGGTCCTATCTATGTCCCTATGCCACACTAGTATCACCCTCAGGTTAACCGTCAGCTACCATTCCTTGCGACTTTGGATCTCCTAGACTTATCCCGGTTGACCAATGATCCTATACTGCATTCTCCTTACTGGCCAATGATCCTGGATAAATTGCCTTCCGATATCCCTAAATTTGCGGGAAAATATAGAGAAGATCCAAACAACCATGTCATGACCTTCTATTTATGGTGTTCATCAAACTCCTTAATGGACAATTCTCTACGTTTGCATTTTTCCAGCGAACACTTATGGGCTCGGCAACCAAGTAGTATATCAAACTACCATGTGGTTCTTTTCAAGATTTCAACTCCCTTGCCATGTCTTTTCTCATGCACTTCCAACTACCCATTCGATACGAGACGGGTACCGAACTATTGACCTCCCTTCATCAAACGAACTCTGTGCACATCTCTGATCATATCCATGAATGGAGAAAATGATGAAGGTTGATCAAAGAAATCATTCCTAACTAATTATTGGCGAAATGGTTTACTAAATCATTGTTACCCTTGATTTCTTGTGATGTTTCCATGGGTGGTGTAGTCACCAAGGAAGAGGCCATTTCTCGGGCTCAGTACTTAGATTTGGTTTATTCACAATCTGGCACTTTGTATGAGTTGATACCCAATGCTACCCGTGCCACTACTGATCCATCTAAACCATCATCTACTTCGGATGCAGATGGATTTATTGGCTCTATCAAAACCTAATCTACTTCCTAATCAACTGGGATGACAAAAAAATCTACTTCGACATATGCTCCCAGTTCGACCACACCCTCCTCTACCTCCCCCCAAACTCAAATCTTTGAGGTGAATGCAGTCCAGTCTACCTCTTCACAACAATCCAGAGGTAAAAATAAGACAAAAAATAAACTGAAAAAGAATAATAATAATGAGCAACCGAAAACTAAAACTCAAAATCCTGTTACCGAAAAGTAGCCATAGCGAAAACCGAAATTCCCATGTCTCATTTGTGGTGACGATCACTACACTCGATATTGTCCACATCGTGATGAGGTGGCCAAATTTTTTAAAAGGAATTCACAACCGGATGTGCTTACTCAACCTTTTTCGTAGCAGCAATCCATGGATGCTCAGACCCCCACTTCTGGGGGCAATACGAACCAATCCCATGATGAGGCCTCGATGAGTGCCCATATTTACATGTTTAATGGGATTGATTTGACCACTCGTTCTACGACATACAACACACCAGTTAAACCTGACAAAGCAAAATCCACTAACGGTTCTTCACCAGATCCATCACCATCCTCCGTTAGTCCTCCATTTTTTAGTCCTCCAACCGGATCAATTCAGCTCAAGAAACCTTCGTTTGACTCTATATTACACCCTCCCAAGAGCACTACTCAGAAATCTACCTTCAATCCTAGTTCACGGGCTGCCCAAAACTACAACATTGTTGACGATTTGGCTCAAGCACCATGTGCTATGTCTGCGTTAGAAGTTCTACAACACTGCCCAAGTCAATGTAGAATGCTCTTGGCTTCCATTGACGCTTTCGATCTTGAGTCATCTAATAATATCACGTTTAATTTGGATAATTATAAGTCTCGACTCTCCCACCAACTAGCTTTTCAAATCGATGTTGTTGTTCACAATCAACAAATCGACCAAACTATCTCGGATGAGGGAGCCTTTACTTGTGTCATGTCTTTGGCTTGTTGGAAAGGCTTGAAATCACCTGCCCTTAACAAATCCCCTATGATGTTATGTTCTTTCGATGGGCAAGGTTTTCATCCTCACGAACTTTTACAGTCCTTAGCCGTTTAGTTGGGTGGCAAAACCGTCATTGTCGATGTTGAGGTGGTCGATGCTCCCCTCGATTACAACTTGTTACTCGGAAGAAGTTGGTTCTATGCTATGACTATCGTCACTTCATCGGTGTTTCAATGTGTACAATTCCCCCATCAAGGAAAAAATGTCACTATAGATCAATTAGATTTCTATACACCCGATTCTCGCGCTCCTGTTCCCAACAACATTCCTTTCCTGGGAGATCACAAGATTACGTATGAAAGCATTGGTGTTGGCTTGTTGAAATATTCCAGCCTTATGGGTACCTTCCCTACACCACTTCCACCCACCACACATCATATTGCCACTTTCAATATGATTTCGACTACAGCTTATCAATCTTTGGAATCATCTGACCCTTGGATTGTGCCTAGTCCTCTCGAATTCAATGCACTAAGTGACACCATGCCACTTAGTCCAGCCGAGGTCGCATACGTTTCTATTCAATCCACCTCTCCCTCCTCGGGTGACCAACATCTATTGGCACCTGATACCTACTTGATGCCATCATGGTTAAATTCCTTATCATCTCCCATCGATTACATTTCCCAAATTTTTCCTTCTGATAAATCTATAATGGAAATTATTAGCATTGGCGACGTACCTTGGGATGATAACCATCATCGATCTTGTTTTCATCCACCTCTCGAAGAAATTCAAGAAGACATATGCTTTGTCTTCCCTCCTGCTGTTGTCAATTTTCTGCAATCTCCCATCCTCACGCAAGATACTCTTTCTAAGGGGAATTTAGGCAACATTTTTTCTATGATCGTTATTGACATTTCGATCAAAGAAGGCATTTTGGAAAACATTAACCTCGGTGCTAATTGCATGCCTGGGGAAGTGGTCTCTTACATCGCCCTATTTAAAGAATTTCACGATGTCTTCACTTGGAGCTATGAAGAAATGCCAGGGATCAACCCGTCGATCATTGTGCATGAAATCAAGACTTACCCAAGTGCGAAACCTGTCTGATAAAAGCTCTACCCGGTCCATCCTAAGAAAACTGAGGCTATAAAGGAAGAAGTTGAGAAACTTTTGAAATATGGCTTTATCGATCCTGTCCCCTTGATGGAATAGATTTCTAACCTTGTTTCAGTCGCTAAGAAACAAGGGACCATTCATGTCTGCATTGATTACAAGGATATTAATAAGGCTTGTCCGAAGGACAATTACCCTACGCCCTTAATCGACCAAATCATTGATAATTGTGTTGGTAGTGTAATTTTCTCTTTCATGGATGGATTTTCAGGGTACAACCAGATTGAGATTTTACCCGCCAATCAACATAAGACAACCTTCATCTGCCCATGGGGAACTTTCGCTTATCGGAAGCTACCATTTGGCCTTAAAAATGCTGGTGCTACATTCTAGTGGGCATGTCCTACACTTTTCACGATATCAAGCGTATTGCGGAACCCTACCTCGACGATTTACCTGCCCACTCATCCAGTTGATTCGATCATATCAATCATCTACGGGCTATTTTTCTTCGATGTTGGTTCTACTGCATTCATTTGAACCCACATAAATGTATCTTTACTGTCGAATCAGGACGACTCCTCAATTTCGTGGTCTCCAAATATGGGATTCGGGTGGATCCCTAGATAATTAAAGCTATTCTTGCTTTACCTCCACCTAATAATCTGACACAACTCCAAAGTTTGCAAGGGAAAGCAAACTTTCTTCGCCGCTTCATTTGTAACTACGCTGAGATTACTAAAGGATTCATGCGATTGTTTCATAAAGACGCCCTTTCATCTGGGATGACACTGCTCATCAATCCTTTTATGCTCTCAAGCATGCATTGACCCACGCACCTTTGTTACATCCTATGGATTATACGAAGGACTACATCCTTTACTTAGCCACCTTTGATGCCACCATTGTGATGGTGTTGGTGCAAGAGGACCCCAACGGTGAAGAACATGTGATATATTACATGAGAAAGAGTCTATCTAGACCCGAACTCCGATATTCACATGTCGAGAAGTTGGCTCTGGTAGCCGTCATCACTGTCCAGAGATTTCACCACTTCATCTTGCTATGCAACACCACCTCTATTGCAGACTCAAACCCCATGTATCATATCTTGACACGTCAAGTGCTTGGGGGAAAATACTCCAAATGGATCGTCATCCTTTGGGAATTTAATCTTGAATTTGCGAATCCAAAGCCAAAAAGTCCCTGGTGTTTGCGGAGCTTATTTGCGACCTTCCCCACGCCGATGAAGATACTACGCCCAGAGATTCTCTCCCCAATGAAACTTTGTTCCTCATCAACACATCCAATCCCTGGTATGGAGATATTCTCCTTTATCTCTAGACCCAACGTTTTCAGCCTGACATCTCCCGTGAAGAACGTCAACGTATTCGTCACCATTCTCGTCATTACCTTATCATCGACGGCACTTTGTATTGTCATGGTATTGATACTATCCTCCGACGATGTTTGACTCATAAGGAGGCTAAACGTGTTCTGAATGACTGTCACCTTGGAGCATGTGGCGGTCATCTTTCTGGGATGGCTACAAGCCAGAAAATTTTACGTGTTGGCTACTTTTGGCCCTCGATTTTCAAAGATTGTATTGAGGCGATCAAAAAATGCCCACCCTGCCAAGTTTTTACCAAAAAGGCACGAACCCACCTTGCTCTGCTATATCCCGTTATTGCCATCAACTGCTTTTCCAAATGGGGTATCGATTTCATGCAGTGTAAGCCTACCTCAGCCAGGGGGCACGGTTATATAATTGTCGTCGTCGATTAATTTACAAAATGGGCTGAGGCTATGCCTACCTTTCTGAACGATGGTAATACCACAACTCTTTTCTTTTTTAACCACATCATCACTCATTTTGGTGTACCACATGCCATTGTCACTGATCACGGTTCACACTTTAAGAACCAGATGATGAGTGAGTTGCATGCCAAGTTGGGTTTTTGCCATGAACACTCATCCCCGTACTACCCTCAGGCCAATGGACAAGTTGAAGCCATCAACAAAGTCCTTAAAACCATGATTCAACGTATGGTAGGGGCCAACAAAACATCCTGGCATCTACAACTTTTGTCTGCTCTCTGGGATTATCGTACCTCCATACAAACCGCAACTGGATTCACTCCTTTCCAGTTAGTATATGGCATTGAAGTTGTTTTACCAATCGAGTGAAAAATTCCATCGCTAAAACTTAAAGTAGAACTCCTGCCCCATATCTCTACCGAAGAAGAACGTTTCTTACATCTGACCAAGCTGGACGAGACACGTTGTGATGCTTCTCTTGTTAACGAGACGCATAAAAAATGGATCAAAAATCAATACGACAAATCCGTTCACCCTCGGACTTTTGCAGAAGGAGACCTAGTTCTCATCTACGACTAGGCTCATGACAAGTTAGGGACAGGTAAACTAGAACCTCTGTGGCATGGCCCTTATATAGTGAAACGTGTTTTGCACAGAGGCGCCTATGAGTTAGTCGATTACGATGGAATCTCCCTAGGTGAGCCCCAGAATGGGCTTTACCTTAAGAAGTACTATGCCTAGATCACCTAGCATGTGTGCTTTGTACACTATTGCTTTTTAGTTTGGTGTGTCTTTTTCTTTTGCGTGCTCAAGTTCTTACCTTTGCCACTCATACTGTGTCTTGTGTTTTCATGCATAGATGACGTCTTCCTTTCCTATCTTTGTCAG
This sequence comes from Picea mariana, assembly GCA_032191745.1. Lineage (NCBI taxonomy): Eukaryota > Viridiplantae > Streptophyta > Pinopsida > Pinales > Pinaceae > Picea > Picea mariana. The sequence goes on along the minus strand of JASDQU010313558.1, from coordinate 483 downwards.
GTTTGTGGATGGCGCTAGTCGACACACCCAGAGCGTTGCTTCTCCAACTTGGGTCATTTACCAGTCCGACGAGTTGGTGAGCTCAAGAGGTATTTACTTAGGATCAATGACTAATAACATAGCAGAATATCATGCTGTCATCGAACTTTTGACCGAAGCCTCCTCCCTAGGTGTCTCTCGTATGATCGTTAACCTAGACTCGCAACTCATGGTGTGTCAACTTAATCGTATCTATGTTATTCGTAATCCTATCTTTCTACGTCTCCACTTACGGGTTTGTCACCTTGAACGAATGTTTGATTTTATCGAATACATACATATTCCAAGAGAAATCAATAGCATTTCAGATTCATTAGCTAATTACATCATGGATCGGTATCTCGCACATAGATAAGGTTTCATAAAGGAAAACAAATTGCACACCACATGTAAATTAAAACACATCACATTAAAGACATAATTATTTGCAAATCATTTGGCACT
>JASDQU010313556.1:0-12852 GCA_032191745.1 Picea mariana | reverse complement strand
ATATATATATATATATATATATATATATATATATATATATATATATATATATTTAATTAATATTATGAATTTGTGGAAAATACAACACAGTAGAACAACGAGTTCTCTAAAATCATACAAGTTTTTGGAATGACATTTCATCATTAAGGTACTACTCAACACCTTATATTTTGCTGGAAAAATAACATACAATGCTTAGAAAAAAACAAATTTCACATAGTTATTCACAATTTCTATGAATAAAAGTTGTATATTCTGAACGCTAATTCAATTTCCTACGTTTCATATTGTTACAGCATATTCAAATTCATTGTAAAAATACCTTGAATGATCCCTCCAAGTTAACAAATTGTTGTTTTTCCATGTTTGCATTGCCACTAACAAGTCATGAGACACCATCATTAGCTTGCACTCACCCAAAATCCTTCTCCAATTTTTTTTTGATATCTAAGATGCCCCATGAATGACCTGACCATGGCTATATTCTTAGGTGTAGGCAATTTCCTAATAGCTTAAGTCTTCTCTAGATCTACTACTATTCTTTCCTTAGAAATGATGTGTCCCAAGTAATGAATGTGTCTCTAATAAAATGAACACTTAGTTAACTTAGCATATAGTTAATGCTCTATTCGTACTTGTATCACTAACCTCGAGTTCTCTTTATGCTCCTCCTTTGACTTTGAATAAATAAGAATTTCACTTATCAATACAATGAAAAACTTATCTAAGTAATTTCTAAATATTCAATTCATTAAGCACATGAATGTAGATGGTGTATTTGTCATTCCAAATGGAACCATGGCAAATTAATAGTGCCCATACCCAGTTCTTAAGTTTGAATTACTCATGTCTTCATCCTTTATCCTTATGTTATGGTAGATTGATCTCATAGCTATTTTGAAAAGATATTTTCTCCTCACAGTGGATCAAATAGATCATCAATTGCTCGTAGATGATATCTATTTTTAATAATCACCTTTCTCAACAATCTAATATCAATGGATAGCCACAATGTCCCATATTTCTTCTTTAAAAAGAGTATTGGTGCTCCTAAAGGAGGGGCACTTCAGAGTACATACCTTTTCTTTAACAATTATTTTCATTGCATTTTTTGATCCTTCGATTTAGTTGTACTCATTATGTATGGAGACTTGGATACTAGAAAATCTCCAAGCATCAAATTAGTAGAGAAATCAATATCTATATTGGAAATTCCTTACGATTTGGGCTTATACACTTTCCTTTCTCTTCTACATTTGCTACATAAAACTGACACCCTTTCCTTGTAGCATCTCTTTAGCTATCAGGATGAAATATCCCTTATAGAGATGGGTATGGGAATGCCTTTCATTATAATGTACTTTCATTCTTCATAAATACAAGTGAAATTTTAATTATGAAAATCTAGGACTACGTGACACAAATCCAAACACTCCATTCCAATAAGGACATCATATGAACTAAGTGGCATTATGTTCATGTCTACAATAGTGCTGACACAACCCATATTGAATGGGTAATCTTTGGCAATCTCATTAATTTGTCCTTTAAGCTCTAGTTGCCAATTGAACCAACCATGATTTCCCATGCTTCTTTTCAAATGAAATCATTTGACCAAGGGAAAAGTAACTTGAATCAATTAAAATTGCAATAGGTTGATTGATAATCTCACCTTATAACTAAATCATGTTTGACTAATGGTATTCATGTCAATTTTCCATGTCAGCATATATTCTTGGAATGTTCGTGCCCACATATTTGAATGTACTTTCCTTTTGTATGTTATGCATGTTCCTCATTCTACCTTCCTTTTGAGTAAAATCTCTATATAAGTGGTTTCCTTCACACCCCCAAAATTTTGTTTGCTTATTTTCCCTTTTTGCCAAGGATTCTATCATTTGAGATCCACTCTAAGTTGTCTAGCTCTACTAATATGTATTAGGATTTTTCTTGAAGAAAGGAGCTTGAAAACCCTTCATTCTTTGATCTTACTTATCCTTATTCTTATCTCTCCAAGACTTGTAAAAATATGTTTTTATCTTTTCTTTGGTCATACAAATATTTGGACTTCCTTATTATATCTTCAAGAGTCTTAGGCTTATCAAACTAAATTTTATCTTTGTAGAATGCAAGCAACGCACTTAGGAATCTTGTATTTTTTCATTCTCATCTTTAATATAGCTAAAACACCTCAACAACTCCAAAAAGTTCCTTTCATATTCTTCCATAGTCATATTTCCCAACTTGAGCTCAAAACATTCCTATATTTTCTTATCATTGTAGTGCTCAAAAAGGTATTATTGTTGGAAATACTTCTTGAAATTCTTCCAAGAAAATATCATCTCATCGATGTGCTTAACGTGCATTAGCTAGTCTCATCGAATAGAAGCTTCCCATATAGATTGTATATAACCTGATTATGAATTATATATTAGATGAATAATTATGTAGCTAAAAATATTTGCTTATTCCCATAAACCATGCTTCAACATCCTCTACCATATTGTTTTGAACATCAAATATTGGTGGTTTGATCTTCCTAAGCTCTCCTTGCAATGGGATTTTCCCATACCTTCTCCTTTGATGTTTAAATGGAGACATGTTTGGGTTGCTATATGAACATTTGGATGCATACAACCTCCTTGTTGAATGTGTTAGTGAGTAATAACACCTTTATGTTTTGTTCGCACTTCTTGAATATCAAGATCTTCCATGGTTTTCTCTTCTTGAATTGACTATGACTCCTTCTCATACCTTCAACTTGATCCATTCTTCATTTTCTTTTGCAAATGATTTAATCTCTATAGTAGCTAAGTGCTTAGCTAATTGTTCTCTACTTAAGGTTTCAACATCCTTTCATTATTAGCACTACAATTGAGCTCCTCCATCTTCAAGTTCCTTATAGTTTCTACTAGCTCTAATGACTCCATTTTCTTTCTATGCATGTTAGGACCTATCTCTTCTATCTTGATATTTAGGCCTCTAACTTCATTGTGGATATCGTTCCTTTGTTCATCTTCAATAATATTCTTCAATTATGTATGTTACTTGTCCTTGTTGTAGCCCTGAGCTTGCAAGAAGTTTGCATACTAATAAAATAGTTAGAAAAATCTCAATTCCATGCCTATAGCATTTCATTTAAACTTTTGGTAATTATGTACTTCATTAGTTTTATCAAATCAAGGCTACTTCCCTCTCTCATTTCAATTTCTAAAGAATTCTAAAGCACTTCTCCAATATTTTATCCATAAAGATTATTCCCTTTTGATTTAACCTTCCAATGACTACACCCATACTCAATTTGGGCTTCAAAACTGTTATGGTTCTATATAGTCTTTTCTCCTCATGGACATTTTGTTAAACACATAACCCACAAACTACATTTTCCCAAAAAAAAATCACAAAGCTAACTTTGAAATTCAAGAACTTTTTCATCTACACCTCCATAAGCTACTCAAACACTCTAACAATCTTCCAATCTAGTAATAGTTACACTCTTTTCACCATTTTCAAGCTTCAAACATTATTTTCCCCAGAACCCCAATAACACAATTGATTTTTAGTCCATAGAACGTAAATGCTATAACCAATGGCTCTAATACTATTATGTAACATACCCAATAGCCTTTGTGCTCTTTGAGAATATGGGGTACTCTTTTGACTACCCAAAATCACACCAATTTGCTACGGAACCAAATTCATTATTGTTTTGTTAACTAATTACCATATGTAGGCATGATAGTATGATTTGTTCAACATAGTGCAACTATTGAATTATTAATGAGACATTACATTATAAATCTATGCAAATACAAAAATCATATCTAGACAAGCTATATGTTAATTGAAACAATGATATAAACCAGAATAACTCAATATTAATTCAATACAATACATATGTATATTCATGAGCACTTTATCTTTGGAATTGTGCCCTAGTTCGTTGCAAAAGAGGGATGTTCCACCCAACAACATGCTCCATGTTGCACTAGTTCTCTTTGTAATAGAGGTCACCCCAAAGCTGAGGCTATGAATCCACAAGAGTGAACTCTTCCTATGGTCAACTCTAATTTATCTTCTCACAACACGATTCATAGGTTCACTGTCAATATCTACACCTATAGCAATTTCAATGCACAACCATCTTCTGCATTAACATGCATAATCCAATGAATTGGGATCCTCTATTGAGCAATGCCTTAGGCTATCCCTCTTCCCCATAAAGCTCAAGAATAGGCTAGCTACGAAATCTCACTATTATGATTCCAAGGAATATTAGCTATAGCAATTCTCACCTAATTCATAGTTGTAGCTTTCCATAGTTCATTTATGGTATACTTGGGGCTAAGGATAATTCTCCTAATTTCCCCAAAGTCTACATGAGGTAAATGTACCCTACCCCTCAAATTGTATATTCTATATATATATATAAAGTTAACTTTTACATATAATAATATAGATATTTAATATAACGTGGATATGTTGTTAAGTAATTGGAACGGTAGGCTGATATGCATTTTCTATTTGAACTTCTCGGCTAATTAATGAATTTTTTAACGGACACTTCGAAATCAATGGATTCCATTAATCATCAAATAGTGTGCTTCCACGTCTACACCAAATCGAACGCTCAGATTTAGCGAAACTTTATAATCAACGGATAGAATATATGTTACGGAATATTTATGTTCGCTATATGAATTCGTCCAATTAAAAAAAAAAATCCTGTGTTGCCATTATAGTTTATAGTTAATTATAGTTTATAGTTAAGAAGAACCAAAGAACTCGCGAGCTTTGCATGTGTTGAAAACTTTGGAATGGGAAGATTTGTGTTCTATGCATCTGTCATTCTTTGTTTCTTTCCGAGGAACGTTTACTCTATGAATTACACAAATGTTTTTGCCAAACAATTTCTTCTAAAATGTTCTCGGGGAACTCAGATGCTTAGACTTGAATTTATGATCTTTCAAACATTTGATTTAAACAAAAAAAATAATAATAATAATATTTTATATATATATATATATATATATATATATATATATATATATATATAACGTTGTTAATCTTGATAAATATTGTTGGATATTTATTAAATTGTCTGCAATGGATTTTAAATCCCCTTCAATAAAACTAAAACTGACACTAAGATATGTAAACATATTCTCTATATATAATTTCATATATTGTGTGTGATGAATTGTTTGCTTGATTCACTCTGTAAAAAAATTGAATTGTTTATTTGATTCACAGTTTAAAACAATCGAATTGTTTATTTGGTTCAATGTGTTAAAAAAACTGAATTTAGGGGGAACAACGTGGCGAAAGCGAAAAGAAATGCACCACACACATGGCTCATGACTTTTAAAATTCTATCGTTATGCCGGCTCGAGTATGCTAATTTTTAAAACGTGGATTTGGCTTACCTTTATCTATTTGCATTCTAATAAGAAATAAAAATACCATAAATGAACATATTAAATTTGTACTATTGCACTTGCTTTGTTGTTAGCGTGACAAGTTACCATTCAAAATGATAGCTTAAAATGTTGCCATTCAATCTGATAGTTGTCGTTGGGTTGTTTCACTACCATATTAGTTCCACTCAAACGCTTCGTTCTAACGAGCATAGCAATAAGGGTTGTTCCCAAAGGATGTAATGATCTTTCCTTAAGCAAGAAAAAAAAAGTTAAATTGATTATTAAAATTAGTCTTGTCAAATGACTGATATATATGCAATCAGGTTTAGTCAACCGTACATTATCTTTGCAATTAGTTGACCTGTAATTTTTCAATATCCAAAAGTTTACTAGGTTGAGGAAAAAATATAGTCTTTTAATTTTTTAAATTATGTTACAGTGTAATTTTTGGTGGTTCGGGACGGGTGCGATCTCCGGGTGATTTTGACGGCCTAAATGTTCCTGAGTTGCGGTTTCTTAGCCACAAGTTAGTCCCACATGTCACAGAGAAACTAACAAACAAACAAAAAACAAGAACATAAAAAAAATTAATAACTTTGTAGGTTTTTGTAAAAATTGCATAACCATAACTTATAATGGATAAATTGAAAATCATATCAAAAAGATAATGAAAATATCTCAACACTTTAATATAAGTATAAAATACCACAATGAAAATATGGAATAATAATTCAATATAAATAAAAACAAAATTAAATATTTGTCAAGTGAAATGGAAAATGATTGTGTTAATTAACTCATTACATTGGAAATATCAAATAAATTTTGTAACTATAAATTTAGAAAATTTTGTTTTAGAAAATTAATCACATTATTTCTTTTATAATTATTTATAAAATTTGAAAAAAAATTATATAAAATAAAAATCATTATAAGTTTACAAAATTTTATTCTACAAGTAAAAAATTTCTCCATCATATCATTTTCCTTATAATTATTAAATTAAAACTCAAATGAAGTTATGTGAAAATTACAATTTACATACCTTGTAAATTTGAAAGTGATAGAATAAAAGCATTTAAAGCAACTTAGTCTCATCTTTGCATTTCCCATCTTTAAAAATATTCAACAACATCCGATGGGTGAAGTACGTTAAGTGACTCGACCCAAAAAAGGTGAGGTACGTTAAGTGACTCGACTGAGGTATGTTTTACAATTAAAATCTAGTGCATGAAAACAATTAAATTAAATTAAGCTACAAATAGGATTAACTCTTACCTTGAAAAGAAGAGGTGCAGCTCCACAAGATGAACCATGAACAAGAAGAAGCAAGATGGATCATCGAGAGTTGACTTGAATTGGAATTGTTCTTCCTCTATAACCAATAAGAAGAGAATTTATTAGAATCAAAGTATTTGATTCTTTAATATCAATGTTCGTTATTAAGTTGTAGCTTCAATAAATAAATGACACATACATATATAAGTTTCATAAAAATAAGATTGTATTGTATAAAAATGATAATAATATTTTTTTGAATTAATATGGTAAAAAAGAAAATATAAACATTTTTTTTGTTATTGTTGTTAGGATACAACAAAAAAATGATTAATAAACAATTATAAATACAATTTATTCTGAAAATTTTCCTTACCCTTTAATTATGATATCAATATGTGATTTTTTATTTTAACTAATAATTCAAAAATTATGATATCAATACGTGATTTTTTATTTTAACTAAATTTTATGATATCAATATGTGATTTTTTATTTTAACTAAAATTATGATATCAATATGTGATTTTTTATTTTAAATTTTAACTAAAATTATGATATTAATATGTGTTTTTTTTATTTTAACTTTTATTTTCATTTGCATGAGAAATAATTTTATACTCTTCTATGTCTATGTTCTATGTCTATAAAATTCAATTTTGATATGTTACGGTAAAGAAAGCGATGGTCTAGGGTTCTTGGAATTCAATGCTTTTCAAGTTCGATGAAAGGTTGTCACACATGGCTCTACATAATATTTACACACAGACTTGTTATTTTTCTTCATACTATTGAACCCCACGTTTGATTGTCGTGAAACGCTAAAAATAGACGTAGAACTTTGTTTCTTTAATTGGTCTCTTATGGGCCATCTCCATTTGTATTATTGTCATGTCACAATCTGTACCCTTTCTATTCTAAAAACCACACCCCAATTCCATTAAATGAGCATAAGGATAATTGACATGCCACTGAAAAGTTCGGTTGGATTACGGTTATCCAACATCCTCAACAAGATGCAACACCGAAGCTTTTTGACTCTGCAGCAATGCCACTCTGGTATATTTGACCTCTACTACGTCTAACATTTAGAATATTTTACCATTTAACATTTCATGATAACATTCATACTTAGTACATGCAACAAGTAACAGTAACAAGAATGTATGAAGTACACTGTTGAATGTTTGTTCAAATAAGTTGGGCAGCCAAACCAACTTAATACCCAAGTTTATTACAATAGACAATAATGTGTCGAGCCTTTAGCTTGTGCCACACCAAAGTAGATTTACAAGGAGCTTCGGCTCAGTCATATCCAACAATACACCTGTGCAAAATACATAAGATAGATCTCCATCATGCCCACCTTCGGAATCCCTTTGTGCCACAAAGAGAATGCTAGACTAGTCACTTCGCCCTCATGCTTCATACCTGAGGTTCTTGTTGCCCTTGCCTCAGTTCATTCGACTGTCGCCTTGGTTTCCAAACTCTTGTTACTTCACAACTTGATGATATGCCTTGTGGTCTCACTCTTGTGCTTATATAGGCACTAGCCCATGTGAAATGTCACGTCTCTCTTCCATGGGTGAGTTGGCCTGTCATTTTACCAAGTTGCCCACTTAACCATTCATCCAACTTTCATTTAGGTTTGTGTGTCCCTTAGCTGAGTCTGACCAACTCACCTAAGCACGCCCTCCTTGCCTTAGTCAACTCCTCTGTTTGGTTGGGTGCCCAAGTCTTGACCACAACCTTTCATCAAACGATATGTTGTCTAGCTTGTGTTGTACGACACCTTGGTTAAGCCCCTGTTGGCACGTCACATGCCCAACACGTCTTGACTTTCCCAATATAAGAAACCCTTCGTTCATTGGATGGACTCGACGTCCTGCTGGCCCAATGGATCGATGGTGTGGTTTTGGTCAAGTGCACGATGAGATGACGTGCGCCTATCCTTGGAGCTTGAGGTCTTACATCCTTCTCAAGACCAAGTAATTGTCATCCTCGCAATCTAGGTGTCGGTGCTCCTTCGTACTTCTCCTGGAACTCATGGATCTTTTGCTTTCACCTCCATAGTGCCTCCCGAGTCCCAACTCTCCCAAAAACCATCTTCCTTGGGTTTTTCCTTCCATCGAAAGAAGTACTTGTCCATCGATTCCTGCCAATCCCCGAATTTTTGAACGCCAAAATTTAACTATGGTCGATCAACAATCATCATTGGGTCACAGGTGGGTTTGACTCTGTCCAGATCCTCCACGTGGTTTTAGTTGACTGATGTGAAAGACAAGGTGGTGGACTCTCATGTGAAACAAAAGCTCCAACTTGTAGGTGACTTCTCAAGATCTTCTCAACTATCTTGAGCGAACCTTCATAAATCTGCACTAGCAATGAAGTCATCACAGTTGGTGGCGTGAATTGGTTCCTGCCCATCCTAACGAAAAATTGACCCACTAAGAAACCCTTCATTCATTGGATGGACTGGGCGTTCTGCTCAGATGTGGTTTCGGTCAAGTGCACGATGAGATGACGTGTGCATATCCTTGTAGCCAAAGGTCTTACAATAATCCACTAACATTAGACACCCCAATTCCATGAAACGAGCTTAAGGATAATCCTTCGAAGTCCACACCTTCGATATCCCATGATGTCATTTACTCGTACTTGTTGGAGAATTGTATTGACAGTAACATTCGACTTGATGGAGATTGCAGTTAGGTTAAAAGAGATATACTTAGCACTTTTGGGCATCAATTCAATTCTGTTAAATATAATGTAACCTCAACAGTCTGACTGTACACTGCCAATTGTACTGGACAGTTGTACTTTCTATTCTTGTCTTTATTGAGCCTATTTAGCTCAACCTTCTTGCATTGTAACTAAGTTCAGTACTTCTTCATACATTTCAATATACTGTTCTATTTTTTCTCTCTGCATTTCTCTTTACTTCACAATTTATCATGGTATCAGAGCTTCAGCAGTAAGCCTCTTCACACAGGCGAGAGAGCAACACGATCCTCACAACGCAGAGCTTCACGGATCTTGAGAGCACGCGACACAGTCTCTTTCACAAGGTTTGGAGAGCTGTCCGTAAGACTCTCTAAAAGATCATCGTAAGAAGTTTGTGGAGGAAGCAAAGCGTAGAACGCTTGAAAGATCCAGGACGAAGAGAATGCAGAAGAAGAAACTTTAAAGATTCAGCACATTTTTTCAAAGAACCGTCAAAGATTGACGAAGAAGAGCTGCAGAACGGAAGAACATGTAAAGAACTCGAAGGAAATGTTTAAAATCGTTAAAGATTGCTGCAGAAAGTAGCATTGTTTAAAGTTTTCTTAATTTCACTCAAATCTGTCAAAGATTGTAGCAAAGAACAAAGAACTCGTGAAATTCTTTCAAATCTTTGAAAGATTCATGAATCTTTCTTCCACAGGTGTAAAGAACGCATCTCAGGTGCAAAGAACAGCCACTGAGGCCGTAATATTCGTCCTGCGAATGGATCTAGAGCGGGAAACCAGTCCAGGAGGGACGAGGAGAGAGCAGAAAAGGCGAAAGAGTTTCAGCCATTAGATCTTGCGCAGAGGCCAGACAGTCGTTGGATCAGCGAGAAAGTGCACGAGGTTTAATCCTCTAGAGCGCACAGGAGAACTTTTGACTTGAGAAGTCCCGACATCATCTGGACCGTCCATCAAGAGACACTTGGCGAGATCTCGGCATTTCGTGACTCGCAGGTGTAAAGGTCAGAATTCGCGAATCACAAAATCATGAGTCATTCTGGATCGTTGGATCAAGAAAGATCGTGAGTTGTCGATCTTATCTCATCACAAAATCAGGAATCGGGAGTTGGAAGTGTAAAGGTGATTGCACTCCAAAAACTCCGATACGCGATATCGCGAAATCCCGAGAGGACCTGTGAGCCGTTCATCTTAGAGGACAGGTGGCAGCAGATCAATGCATCGTCACATCAACATTTCAGAATTCGCGGTTTTGAAAGACTAGTGCAACAGGACTTCGAAACTCAGGAAATCGCGATACGCGAAATAGCGATAAGATCGCAGCCGTCCATTTGACCGGACATGTGGCGAACATCAAGGAAATCGTCGACGTTTCGGCAATCGCGGTTTCAAGTTGACAGAAATTTGGAGCATCGCAAGTCGCGATATCCTGAGGTTGAATCAGGACCGTCCATCTTTCAAGGACACGTGGCGTAACTCCGAGGACTCAGGAAAAGTCCCGAAAAGGAAAGAGCCCATCGGCACATCAGGATTCGGCATTTCGTGAACCCTGAGGACAAGAAACACGAGCACTTCAGAACTCCGAAGTCCGACATCTCGACAGGAGGTAAACTCCATCGTGGGGCTCACCTAACGTCATCTCATCAAAACGACGGATTGGGAATCTCTACGGGGAAATCCCCGAAGCAGACTTGAGCTGTCCATTTGTTGAGGACGCGTGGCAGAGATCGAGACTTTCAGAAAATTTCCTGAAAGCAGAGTCCATCGGCATTACGGAATTCGACAAATCGCAGATCGAGGAGACGAGAAGTCCATAACATATCAAATCGCGAATTCGCGATGAGAAATCAGGATCATCCATCTGTTAGGACGCGTGGAGGCGATCAAAGCAATCGTGGAATTTCCCAAAAGGAAAGCGCCATCGATAAATCGAAGATCGGGGAATCGAGGAGTCAGAAGAACTCGTCATCAGAACTCGCGAAATCCTAATTCGCGATATCCCGATAAGATCTAAACCGTCAGATCACACAAGATCTGGACCGTCGAATTGTCCAAAGGTAATTTTTCGCATTTCGGCGATTTGAAATTCAAAGAGCCGGAAAAGCCCGTAGCACTTTAACAGTAAGGCGCATGGTCACATTGCAAGGAGACTAAGGGCCAATTCAAGCCTGATAATCTCCCTTCGACCATCGGCAAATCGACAAATTGGCGATCGGAGGTAAATACGAAATTTTCCCTCTATTTTTTTCTGAAATTTTTTTTTTCAAAAAAAAATATGTGGTCTACCAACTTAGGACCAACTCAGGGTTCGATTCTACTGGGGAAGAACTATGAGTTCTGGTCTCTTCAGATGAGATCGTTCTTACAAGCACAAGAGTGTTGGGAACCAGTGGATCTTGGATATATAGAACCGGATCCAGCCGCCCTCGCTGCCATGACAAATGCGCAGAGAATTGCTCAGACAACACTGAGGACCAAAGAAAATAAAGCGAAATTCTGGATTCAAAACTCTGTGGATGATTCGATTTTCTCAAAAATCACAGGCGCTGGTACTTCCAAACAGGCCTGGGACATCCTTAAATCTTCCTACCAAGGAAATGACAGGGTCAAAACAGTTAAACTGCAGACCTTGTGGACGTAATTCGAGACTCTAAGGATGACAAAGTCCGAAATTGTGGATCAGTTCATGACCAGAGTCATGGGAATCGTGAACCAGATCAGACTGATTGGTGAAACCATCACTTATCAACGAATTGTTGAGAAAACTCTCAGAAGTCTACCCAAGAAATTTGAAATGGTTGTAACAGCAATCCTTGAATCCAAGGACCTGTCAAGATTTTCAACAGATGAACTAATAGGTTCACTAGTGACACATGAAACCAGACTACATCTCACAGATGAGTCAATCTCCAATGCCTTCAAAACTCAATTCTCCTTCAGCAAGGGGAGAGGCAAAGGAAGAAGCAAGGGTTACCAAGGAAGAGGGAGCAATCAAAATAACTCTCATTCCACTGGAGGTAACAGACAACAATATCCAAATCAAAATTTCCAAGGTCAAAGAAATCAGCAACAAAATCAACATCAGAATTTTCAGCCTCAAAGAGGTAGAGGGAGAAGATCAAATGACAAAACAAGCATACAATGCTATTACTACAAAAAGTATGGGGCACTATGAATCTGAATGCAGGAAGAAGCAAGAAGATCAGCTCTCAGGCACAGCACATGTGTCAAATCACACGGGAGAAAACTCAGGAGGTATGTTTCTCTCATGCCACAAGACTGAACATCAACCTAAATATCTTTGGTTGTTGGACAGTGGATGCAGCAATCACATGACAGGTAACAAAGAATTACTTTCATGCATTGATTCTTCAATCTCATCTGATATTACACTTGGAAATGATTATTTAGTCAAAGTTCAAGGAAAA
>JASDQU010313553.1:0-12312 GCA_032191745.1 Picea mariana | reverse complement strand
GGGCTTCAACAAGAACAACCACTACTGCCACTGCCCTAAACCCCCAACCCATTTTGTTAAAAATTCATACACCTCTACCCTCCCAAACCCTGAAATTTTTATCTGTCCAACCCCCGAGCACTGAAACACAAGAACCAAACGACCAGGATGTTGCAATAGTAGTTGAAACACGAGAACCAGCTACTCATTCAGTAGCTGAAACAAAAGAACCAGCTATAGCTATTACACAAGAACCAACTACAGTTGAAACACAAGATACAAGCTGCTGACTTCATTCCTCTAATACAAGAACCAAACGACCAGAATGCTGCAACAGTATTTGTTACACAAGAACCAGCTACTCATTCAGTAGCTAAAACACAAGAACCAGCTACAGCTAAAACACAAGAACCAGTTGCTGACTTTATTCCGAAAATTCAAGAATCACATGCAAAGGGTGTGGCAACACTATTTACCTTACATCAAGTGGCTGAAACACAAGACTCAGCTCTTGATTTTTTAGCTTCTCCACAAGAACCAACTACCGAGGTTGTGACCACTACACAAAAATCAGTCACCCCTCTTGATACATCGATGACAGATTAACAACCAGAACCAACAATGGATTCTTTCTTACAAGAAAATGAGTTTTTGAGATCAAAACTGGAAGCTTACAAACAAGAGATGGTAACGGCAAAGGAAGCCTATGACAGGGAACTTAATTTGTATACCTTAGCTTGCGTAGCGTCCATGGCAGAGAAAAACAAAAAAGATGATCAGTGTAGAGAGTATATGTGCAGCCAATGTGGGGATATTTATTATCAAGCAGGCTACAAAGTGGTTCAAATTCCAATGCCTGGAGCTTCCCCTACACCTATGACTTTTGCAGTTAAAGAAGAAGAACACCCTACTGTTACACAAGAACCAGTAGGACCTTCCAAAATTCAAAAAGATGAACCCTGGCCTACAACAACTACTACATCTGAAGCCCCTGTTTTTATTAGTAAATATGTACAAACACTGCCTATTGATGAATCTACTCCTACTTTTATGGAACAGTCCACTCAGACTCTACCACGGCCTACCACTGACGATGTTGAAACACAAACTCTACCTATTGATGAAGCTGCCCCTCCTAGCAAAACTAGTACCTCTATTCTTGTGGAACAAGCCACTCAGACCCTACCTCATCCTACCACTTGCGATGCTGAAACACAAACTCAACCATGGAATGAGCAGGAAATAATGGACAAATGGAAAAAGGAGTTAGCTATTATACAGTACAAAATTTTGCAAGAGCACGGACTACTTTGGATGAACCACATCTATTAAAACTGGGAAGCTTTGGAGCAAACATGCCAAGAATCTCGTGCCCACAAGAAGCAGATTGAAGAGTTAAAAGGCAAATTTATCCTAATGTTTGAGTTGGTACAAAAATTGTTGGCTGCAAGGAAACCTTCCTCAAATTACTCTATTTTCCTTATAGAACGACTAACATTTTTTTAGATCAAATCAATCAAAGAAGGAAGACCCTATGCAATGCTAAAACTAGAAGATTTTGTTAAAACCTTTGCAGAAGCCTCTACTACTGATCAACATCTATTATGTGAGGTATATCTTCATAACAAAGCTATTCCTGAGAACAGACAGCTTAATCTCAACCCTCTTGTTGGTGATATTCAAATTCGGGCACTAGTCTCCTTCCTTACCAACCAGATTACGTGGCAGAATGATTTTCTAGCTGCTAAGCATAATGAAGATAACCGTCTCCTCTGGATTCGGCCAGAACCACAGAACGCTGCCACCTTTGTTGCAGAATATTACAAATTTTTTAAGAAACCAGTGATGACTCAATACATAAGGAAACTTTAGGCAACAGTACTTTAGGATTTCCAACAGCTTATTAAATCCACAGAGACTACTACGCTAGAAGAAAATAACACATTTTTGCAACAATGTTCTGAAAAAACGTAGGAGCACAATCCCTTTAGTCCTACCAATATTGAGACAACAATCTCTCGGGAATCCAGTTATATCAAATGTGTCCAACAATGTGCTGAAAATTGGATAGGTTATCAGTTCCATTTTCCTACTTTGTGGATGCCAGGAGAGAAATATCAAGTTCATCATAAGTTTCCCAAGAAGGTTGAAACAATAGTTTGGCAAAGGCTACAACGTGTTCAAGGATTCAGAGCTCCAACAGACAGCACTTTCCACAGTTACTGCTTAAGTAATTTGCACGCCCAAAGTCGGTATCCGGATTCTGATTTAGATTGAATTTTCTTGAGGACATGCAACCTTTTTAGTTGGGGGGGGTGTTAGGACCCTATAATGTACCTTTTTGTTCATACCTTTTTCTATCATTACATCCTTTTCCCACTCATATTTAAGCCTACATTATCACCTTAACCTATTTTTCCAGAGGTATATAACATTTCTTCTCTTTGCTATATGTTTAATTTGTTTTACATGTAATTTTACATTACTCTTATACTTAGTCATTAATCAGAAATATATAGTTGCTAAAACAGTTTGAACTACAGTTAATACACTGTTGCTGCTTGAAGACCCACTGCTGAAACAGTCAAAGAACACGCAAATCCCATTGTTGAAACAGACCATGATTTGTGATGTTGAAACAACATTTCACATATAGCAGTAACAAGAAGGAGTTGTTACACTGGCCGCAACAGTTGTACCTTAAGCCAGCACCAACCATCATTGCTGCTTGAGACCACGTTGCTGAAATAGTCAAACAGGACGCAAATCCCGTTGCTGAAACAGTTCATGATTTGCGATGCTGAAACAGTATTCTACAATAGCAATAACAAGAAAAGATAAATAAAGAAGTTGTTACACCGGTCGCAAGAGTTGTACCTCAAGCCAACACCATTCCAACTACTGTAACAACATTTTTCTACGGGAGATCAGAATATCCTATTCCAGCATAGAAGACTAGATCAGACTAAGAATAGGATTTGTATGTACACATGTAATTTTATGATCAATTGTATTAAGAAGATTCTCCTCTTTAAATAGGAGAGAAATCAGCATTAGGGGATTATCACGAGAGGCTTAGCGGAAAATGAATCAGAGAGAAGGAGTGTGTTCACACTGGATATTGTAACTTGACACATTTAACAGATGAATAAAAAATCATTCTGAGCATTTCTTCTTAGTTTCTTTCATTTCTGGGGAATCTTGTGAGAAGGAAAGGGCCCACCTTCCTCACAAGATTCACCCATTAATTTTTGTAGTATGTTAGTATTGTTTTTATTCATACCTTGTTAAAACTCTGGTTTGTTGAAACTCTATTTCCATTGATTGTTACATTGTTTTCATACAATTCATTCCGAGGTAATTGTTAATCATTTTGATTGGTAATTCTAAGTTCATGAAAGTGTGATAATCAGAGACAGGTGTTGAAGATTCCTTCTTTGGGGAATAGGGTCCTGTTCTCTGCTACAGGATAGTTAGTCTTCAGTAATTGTTAATCATTCTGGAATTGCTTCTAAGGTGGTTGGAGTAGATTCAAAGGGCGTGTTGTATTGACAACCACGCATTTGCAAAAGAAATTTTTCTTCGCTAGTGAGAAGGATATTGCGATCTGTCGGGTTTCCCGGGTGGATGGGCCCTGGGTTTTGATACTGCCCTATTTGTGGTGGGGCAGGATGTACCTACTATTGGGTATTCATCACACCTTGGTGTGGAATAGAGTTTTTCAATACGGTCGAGGGTGGTTGTTGCAAATATTGTGGTTGGGCCTGCTGAGGGGCAGGCGATGCTAGAGGACATGGAACATTCATGGATTCTTTCATCTGTTTCAAGTTGGAAATTTGGGGGCAATGGTGAGTATAATGTCCATACTCACAACAAAGAGCGCAAGAGAATTTCGTCCTGAGTTTTTATTGTTTTTCCTCCCTTGGCGTTTTTTGTTATTGTCTGCTTGGGGGTTCTGATTAACTTGATTCTGGTTTGCCCCAATAGGTTGGTTTTGTTGGGAGTTATTTCCACCTGGTCTCGAGTTATTATTGTTTTGGTTTTTTCCTTTATTCTTGGCATTATTCGACTGATGGTCCGGATTTTCCATATTCAACTGCTCAAAAGTATGAAGTTGTTGAATGGGAGAGGGTTGAACAAAGTTAACACTGACATGTTATTGTCCATGTGGAGGAGAACTCGACTATGGAGGACCAGGGAATGAAAAATACAGATTTTTTTGTGGCAACGATCCATAGGGAACATAGGAAGGTGAAGCACTTTCACTAATTTCCAGGTTATATGCTGAAGTAGAAGAGGAACTTGAACTTGGTTGAGAGTTTGGTCGCATCATGGGTGTCGGGAAGGGTCCACTCATGGGTGGAGGGGGAGAAACAAGATATGGAGGCTGGAAAGGGGACGGAGGGTAATACGATGACCTTCCATATGTTTGTGGATATTAAGATGCACCATACATAGGTGGCAGTTGGCAGTAAGGGTTGTGGTGTGTCGTGGTACCAATCAACCCATCTGTAGTGTGAGACATTCTAGGTTTTTCCTAGCCGAATGGTATAGGTCTGGGTGCATAGGGTAATACTGTGTATAAGTAACCGACTGAGCATAAATGAGGTTGAATTTTTGTTCCTTACTAATGGCTTCTTCTTCAGATTGGGGGAAGGTGGATGCCACATCTTTGGCAAGTATAGAGATGAGTGATTTTATAAACCAATCAAGTCGTTGTTCTTTAATGGTTTCTTCTTTACATAAACTACGTCGTCGATGCCATTCATGGATGTGGTCAGAAATATGCATAGTTGAGGTTTGTTTTCACTCTAAGAGCAGTTCTAAACCAATGTCATGATGAACTGGGAGTTGAAAAAAGGCCAACAAGGATTTGGCCAAGGATTCAAAAGTCACATGGGACCTTGATTTTTTGTCTACATACCATTTGGTTGATGGACCAGTGAGTGTTCTTTGAAATAACCTTAAGCAGATGGAGTCATCCATGATGTTGTTTGAAGAGCACCATAAGTGGAAGGTCATAACATGGTTGGCGGGATCCTACCTTAGTTTTCTTTCAAATTTCAGAATATTTGAAGGTATCTTAGTAGGCATATTAGGCCATGTGCGGTCATGTAAAATGGGATCATTTGTGAGTTTAGTCAAATCAGGAATGTTGATATATGCCAAGTATGGAATATGGAGATTTGGTAGAGGATTAGTTTCAGCGATGGTGTCAGCAGGTAGTGGACCTGGCCCTTGGGAGAGATTTGGTGGGATTGTACTTCTTCTTTGAGAAGAATTTTACCCACCGCCTCTTTGTGAAGGAGAGCTAGTGGATGGATGTCCTTGGGAATTGGACCCAAGCAAAGTGAAACCAAGTAAATCTAATCCCAAGATAGTGGAACTCACGAGGGTGTGAGATGGTTGAGCCGATGAGTTGGAAAGACTAGGAACTCCTCCTAGAATAGGAGGGATATTTTGCAAGCGTCTAGAATGATGGGGATTCTGTGGGTCCTCTCTGGTGTCTGATTAGAAAAGTGAATGTGTGAAAATGGTGATGAGAGAAAGAAATGAACAAGAGACTTGTATAATTTGGACCTTCACAAGATAATATAACTCACAATTGCATGTAATCAAATGAGCATCATACATAAATCAACTGTAAATAAGAATACATGTGGGTAGGTGGATTTTGTCTGCGTAGGAGAAAAAATAAAAAAAAATGATCCTATCCTAAAATACGTATCGTCCTTCCTCTCAAATAGGATTGGACCTTCCAAGAGCACTTAATTGTGGGTTCTGAAGCCACAGGAAGAGGAACTACTGAAGGATGAAATAATCAGTTATAATGAGGGTTAGAGGGTGCATATCCTGAAAGAGCTGGCGATATTTCCCAATAGCCACACAAAATCTGATCAAGGTGCAATTTCAAACCACAATTTCCACCTGGGTAGATGTCCTAAATTTGGCCACTAGGTACCTCAGTCAAAGTGAGACATTTAGATTTTCGGCCTCAGAAATGGGTCATGGGTTGGATCCCTTCCAAGAGTTGGATGACTTAAGGGGGGGACACACAGAACAATCAGACCTTAACCTTCAACCATTCATGGGTATCTCCCTGCCTTATGGTGTAGGAACACTTGACTTGGAGGATTTGAAAGTTCCTTATTTGTCAACTTCTAATGTTTGAAAATGTGATAACTAGATAACGAGGGGTTATTTGGATGCCTACCCCCGAGAACCTACCTAGACTAAAAAAAAATTTTTGGCACCTCTTGTGGAGGAAAACTTAATGGGTTTTTAGAAAAAATTTAGGTGTGATGGGCTGAGATATTGGGGGCGTGAACCAATCTCTTTTGAATTAAGTGGGTGTGGATAATTTCTTCAAGAAATAGTGGGATGTTTTGGAGTTCCTTTAGAGAAAACATATGTCAACCTCCACAATTCAAGATGGAAATTATGTGAGTGAGGAGTGACTTTGTGTGTAATAAAGTGAAAGAGTGGGCCAAATTTTAATAAGTTAAGTGTGAATTTGCAACATGTGGACTTCCTGTGGTCCTTACAAATCTTTGTTACCTATATTACTAAGTGTCATTGGTACAACCTTGACGAATTTTAAAATCCCTAAAGAACTATCATGTGGACATATGGGTCCTTACCTATCCCTTAAACTCCCTAATGTTGTTTACACTAATAAAGCTTGAAAAACTATCCTAGATTCCAAGCATATGGGCATGTATGAGCCCGTTACTTTGATCTTTAAACCCCCCTAGTCATGTAAACTAAGAAAACAATTTAAAGAAACTATCCTAAGTTTGCAACATGTGGTCATGTATGGGCCCTTACAAATTTAAGATGATTTCAAAAAGAAACTAAGAGGATCCCTAGGGGGGCTTTGTCCTCTCTTAAAGATTTTTGTTAAGGGATATGAAATTTCTCCTTAACCACCTTTCTGATTCTCAATATCGCTCTATGGTGCAAGAGAAGAGCATATTCAATTATCAAAGTTGATTTATGTTCCTAATGTAAGTTTTTTTAGATGTGATAGCAATAATCTCAACTTAATTTTTACAAACCAAACAAGCCATCCATGTAGAAACCAAAGAAAAAGAGGAGAATATTTGGTTATTTTTACCCCCTAAGTGCCTATGTTTAGCTAACCTTTCATATGGGAAAGGAGTCTAAGTGGAGTGCATGGGCATTAAAAATTGCATGAAAGCAAGAATTTGAAGGCTAGGGGCCTTCAAATCATCACAAAACCCTTACAATTTATAAAATTTGGAAATGTGTGCGGGTTACGATTATGACGGAGGCGTAGTGGGTGCACAGTGCCCAGAGAAAAGAATAACTTTTGGCGCACAATGCATTGAGTGCTCGTCTGTGGGATGGAATACCCGCGCACTTTCAGATACACGTCGGGGGAATTTTTTTTGAGTGAAATTCTCCTCCTCCAACTCGGAATTTGGCTTTTGACGGGTAAGGCTGGGCCAGTTTTGGTACCTGCAAGAAAAATTGATTAAAAATAATTTCTCTCTAAGCCCAAATAGTGTGGAATTTGATACCTATCCCTAGTATGGTTGTCAATCCGTTGTGCCCGTTTCATCACTTGGGTGAGCAAAACAATGGCAGTTGCATGCCTAGTTGGGCCTACTAGACAAGAAAAAAGTTAGTGAGTGGGTTAAACAAGCCAAACACATGTAATAAAAAAATAAACTAAGTAAAACAACTAAGGAAATAAAAACTAGAATGCATAAGAAACTTTTAGAACCATAAACAATCAACAAATGACCAAGATTATGCCACCAATGGATAACTATATTACTTAGCAAAACACCATAGAGAAAAAAGAGGACTTATGGGTCCCTTCTTCCTCTTTGGGAGGGACTTGAGTTCCCTAATGGTGAGCTCTTCTTACAATGGAAGAAAAATGGCAAATGATGAAGAAAATCAATGCCTATTCCCTCAAGAGGTGAGTGGAATGGCCTATTGTAATGGTGCTTGTATACTCCAAGGAGAAAAGAGGGTTATCAAGGGAGGATTGAGGCAACATAACAATAGTATGAATATTATTGGTTTCTTAGTGCACCCCTGGCCTCCATTTATAACATTTCTTCAAGGAAAAATTCAATTGGTTCTTAGTGTGAACAAGGGGCCCTTTAGGGCACCCTTTGATCTTTGACCAACCCCCCATTCGAATTTCTCTCGGATTTGGATGTCAAATTAAGTTGGGAGCTGGTCCATAAGTGGTTGGGGGGGCAACAAGAGCCATAAATGTTTCGTTCACATGAGTGCGTAGCTTTTCTCGTACACAGTTGTGCATTTGGCGCATTGTGCGCTCTATGGGATTTGTTGGCCCATGCATTGTGCACACGCTTCCTTTAGTGAGTTTGTGCATGTCAAGTGTTTCCCAATTGTATAGTTTTTTCCTTTTGAAATGCATTTTGGTGTTGTAGGTGAACTAATTGCGAAGAGAACTGGTGGAGGGTGGGGGCCCCTGTTGGATTACTGAGAGGGGGGGTGAATTAGTAATAGTGTAATTATAATCCTTTTTCTTCAAATGTTATATCAATGTAGAATTATTATCCAATAATAAGTAGTAAGAAATAAACAATCACACACATACATATTACACTAGTTCTTTACGTGGAAACTCAAATCGAGAGAAAACCACGGAATTTTTTTTATTATATGTCTTNCTACAACTGGAAGGAGGCTCCAACCCCCTAGTTTCTTAGGCTACAACTTGAGGGAAGCTCCAACTCCCCAACTCTTTGGCTACAACTAGAAAGAGGATACAACCCCATATGTTCTCTGTCTACAACCAGAAGGTAGCTACAACCACCTGTCCTTGCCCCGTCCTACCACCCTAAAGTAGAAGTAGAATGATGGAACCACTGTCACACTATCACTGTGAGATATAACGATGTAAACCTGTACCAATAAATCTGAACCATGCATCAACCTGTACCTCAACCTGTAATCAACATTTACCATAAACAAGTGCATCAATCATGCACCAACCTGTACCAAACAACATGTAATCAACCTATACCATAAACAAGTGCATCAACCATGCACCAACCTGTACAAAACAACCTGTAATCAACCTATACCATAAACAAGTGCATCCAACCATGTACCAAGTATGTACCAATCATGTGTCAACTACTCATCGACTATGACTCATCAATGTGTACCAACATCATCAACCATACACCTCATGTATGTGCCAACTCATCAACTACTTGTCTCAACCATGTACTCAACAAGTACATCAACCAAAATCCCTCATCAATTTCATCATCCAAATCTAATTTGTAGCTCTGTAATAGACCCTATTTGTATGATCACATTCCTACAAACCCTCCTTAACTTTAACAACAAGAGACTAGCATTTTCATCAAACTTTTCTTTAGTCTCACATGCCTAGTTTTGGATTAGTCAAAAACCCTAACTTGAAGTAAACATAACTTTTAACCCGTAATGTATAAATATTTGAAATTGATACACAATTTTCTTCAGTTTGTTTTATGTAATACCTCCAGTTTTCACTACTTGTAACCTCTCAGAAAAGGAGTTATAGAAAAGATGGCATATCTTGTTGAATTCTGGCTTATTCTAGAGAGCGAACTTGTAGAGCATGCCCCGCACAAAATATTTGTTAAATTGATATGAAAGTGTTAAAAAAACATGTTAAATATTGTACCCTAACCAAAACATTTTGTCTTACTGATTTTGGATCTGTTATGAAGAAGTTATGACGTTTTTACCTGAAACACCTGTTTTTGACTAGTTTCAGGACTAGCCACAAACCCTATTTTCCATGGAGAGTAACTCCCAAAATAAAATGAACCACAAGCTAAAACTTTTACCACAGATACTTGGGTATTTTTTCTCAATGAATATAAATTTAATGGTCTAAATCATTTTATAAAAAACGTTATAGCGAAAATGGTGAGATGACCTGTAAATAACATACCTTAGAAAGTACCATCAAAAGAATTTATCCATCCTTGCATTTCGGCCTTCATTTCTTCACCTTCCCTCAGAAATTTATCTTAGATATCCTTGGTTACCTCATACACCTACAGATATTCAATTTACTCAAGTGTAATTAAAATGAGAGAGCCTTGCCTCTTATTTATACTCTCCAAGTAGCTTCCTCAAAAACATCTTCTAGGTCACTTGGCCCACTTTCCTTATTTTAGGGTTAACCCACTTCTAATTTCTCCATTAAATTTATTATTGAAATTATTTATTTTGTATTCAATTTGAATTATAATACACTCATTACTTCACTTTATTATTTACCTTTTAAAATCTCTTAAACNTGAGGGTCCTCCAACTTCGTAAGTCTATAACTCTCAAACCGTGAGGAGTTATGTGACATTCCACATATCACCAGAAATGGAATGACATGTACTATCCATATATAATAGTATTACCATCAAATATATCAAAAATCATATTGTTATCCATCAAACAAACCTGGGTCCATTGCCCAAACCTGGGTTCTCCAACTTCACATGATCATAACTCTCTAACCGTGAGGAGTTATGTGATGTTCTACATACCATCGAAAATGGCATGACAAGAAATATACATATATGATAGTTTCCCTAACAAATTCACTGTCCTTCATCTCATTATTTCACAATTAAGCATGGGTTACCTTACTTCGCAAAGCATCTTCCCGTGAGGGTTTTCACCATAAGGGGACCACTTTGGATTTCATCCATATTTACTTCTTATCAACCATGAAAAAACAATAATGAGTCATATTTACATCCAAAAATATTGGGTCCACTACCCAAACCTTTGTGCTACGGGGATTTCTTCAAGGGTTGACATCAATGACAACCAACCTTAATCAACAATCTCCCCCTTTGGAATTGATGGCAACACTCTGATGTAATACCGATATCATATCACTCATGCTCCCGCTGGAACCATGCCTCTATCCTCTGCATATGATAAATTTTCCTCTGTCCTATGCATCTGATAAATCTCTCCCCCTTTGTCATCAATGGCAAAGGTATCTTTCCATCTAGGGTTTCTCCCCCTAATTGAATTGTCCTCTTATGGTGCTTCATCATGTACATCTAAGACATATAAGATAAGCATTCAAAAATCATTCAAAAAACATTCATTTTGGAGTATAAATAACTCCAAGTCTTTGGCGAAGGTATTCAAAGGCTTCCCGTGGAAGTGGTTTTTTAAAGATTCATGTTACTTGTTCTTTTGTGCCCACATACTCAACTTTGATGTTCTTTTCTGCAACCTGTTCCTGTAGAAAGTGATACTTGATTGGAATGTGCTTCGTCTTGGAGTGCATCATCGGGTTTTTTGAGATACTAATGGCACTTGTATTATCACAATATATTGGAATGGGCTCATCATACTCGACCTGTATATCTGTCAAAGTTTGTTTCATCCAAAGAACCTATGTACAACATGTTGTTGTTTCAATATACTCTGCCTCGGCTGTAGATAGAGATATTGATGATTGTTTCTTGTGTAGCCATGATACCAAACACTCACCTAAGTAGAACGGTGCTCCATTGGTGCTTCATTGGTCATCAATACAACCTGCCCAATCTACATATGTGTAGGCAATAAGTGATAGATTTTTTCCTTTTGGATACCATAATCCAAACTTTTATGTTCCTTTGAGATATATGAAGATCATCTTTACTGCTAATACATGTGATTCCTTTAGTGCTTCTTGACATCGTGCCACCTATCCAACTACCTGCATTACATCTGGTCTGGATGTTGTCACATATAATAGGCTACCAATCATTGACCTATATTTCCTTTGATCTGTAGACTTCGAATCATCATCTTTGCTCAACTTACAACCGGTTTGCATGGGATTAATAACTGGTTTGCAATCTTCCATTCCGAACCTCTTTATCATTTCTCTGATATACTTGGTTTGAGAAACAAAAATTCCTTGGTTGCTTTGATGTAGCTAAAGTCCCAGAAAGAAGGATATTTCTCCAAGTAATGACATTTCAAATTCATTCAGCATGTCTTTTGCGAATTCCTGGCTTAACCTATCATCATCACTACCAAAAATAATATCATCAACATAAAATTCAATTAATAAAATATTACCTTGAGTTACCTTGATGTAGAGGTTGTTGTCTGCACTTCCTTTTCTGAACCCTGCCTGCTACAAATATTTATCCAGTCTGGAGTACCATGCTCTAGGAGCCTGTTTTAGACCATACAATGCCTTCTCTAATTTACACACATATTATGTGTTCTTTGACAACTGAAATCCTTATGGTTGTTCAATGTAGACTTCTTCTTCAAGTTCCCCATTCAGAAAAGATGATTTTACGT
>JASDQU010313549.1:575-11122 GCA_032191745.1 Picea mariana | reverse complement strand
TAAGGGCCTTCCCATCCAAGGAATGGGTGTCGGAAACTTTTGGCTAGTTGCTTGCGGTTTCCTTTTTCTTTCTGGAGCTCCTCGTCTGTAGTGGGGAGAGTTCAGATCCCAAACCTCTAGCCCAAGCAAGACCTTTCCGATCATTGTTTGATGGAAGGGTGTTGGAAGTACCAGCCTTCAAGGAGGAATCAATAAGTTCTTTGCCACGAAAGATTGGAAGTTGGGAGGAGCTACTGGGGATGAGAGGTAGGGAGGAGGAAGTGTTTGGTAAGTCGGAAAGGATAGATACTTCCTCCTCAGCTTCCCTATAACCTGGTAATACCTGAAAAGAGGCTTCCAAATCCAGAGAGGTGGGAGAGTGGTTAGGGCACCTTATCGGAGAGGAAGGAGGTGAATGGTTCGGAGGGGAGGACCGATCCAAGGTAGGGGTAACTTCGACATTAATGGGGATGGAATCAGTAGTCATGGGGGGAGGAAGAAATGGTAGCTGAGGGATCAGTAAAGCAGGGAGCAGGGGATGGAGACTCGGTGTCCAGGGAGGGAGTCTTTGAACCAGTGGAAGATTTAAGCCAGAGGGAGTTGTTTAGTGCAGTCTTCTCTCCGTCTGTAAGGGACAAAAAGAGATGGGGACAGTGAAGTTTGAGTTTATCTGCTAGGGAGGGGTTCTGGTGTATGGGATCTGGGGGAAAAGGAAGGGAGGAGACTTCCAAAAAATTCAGAGAGGGGTATTCTACCACATAGTCGGGAGGGTTTAGAAGTAGGTCTTCAGTTTCCAAAGAATCAGAAAGTTCCTTACCAGGGCAGGAGCGACGGAGGTGTCCAGTTTTTCTGCAATGGTTGCAGCGGAAGGGGAGCCCTAGATAGTCCGGTGACTAGACTATCTTTCTTCCTCTCCATTCTATTTCCAGGGTTTCTGGTAGACCCGCACAGATGTCCATAGCTACCAGCACTCTGCCCATTTTTCTCACCTGCCCTGAAAGTGACTGTGGATCAATAGCAATGAAAGTGCCCAAAGACTCACCAATAGCTTTAAGAGCTCATTCATTCCAGAGGAACAGTGGGAGACCTGGAAGGAGAACCCACAGGTGCCTATGCTGGAAATAATTTGTGTCGGGGTTGAAAGACATCCTCCAGCGCTTGAGCATGAGACTGGAATTCCCTGAAACCCAAATCTTACTTAGAAGTAAGGAGACATCTTCGGGAGACTTGCAGATAAAGCCATACTAGCCTTTTTTGAGGTATATGACCTTAGGGGAGTATTCAAGAAGAGGAAGCCAGTGCAGGTTTATCCAGTCGATCAGGTGAATATTGCTGAGTTGTTTGTAGGAGAAACGCCCCACTAAGCCACAAAGTGACATTTGACAGAGGTCTTCTAGTCCCACATCGTCTCCCAGCACCAGTCTTTTTGCTCTTCTGTTGGATTTCTAGGCCTTTCGGCCAATATGGGCTTACTATTTCGATCTAAAGGGAGCGGTTTGTGGTCCCTGAGCAGGAGGTAGAATAGTACAACCACTCTGTGGAGGAAGCTGGGACGTATTACTGGGATCAGCCAGGAAAGAAGGAGCATCCACTGGAGCTCTGTCTGTTGTCTGAAAATCCAAAAGATGTCCTATTGAGGCCTCGACGGGAAGAGGAGACTTGTACAGTGAGGGAGGAACTTTGTTAAGTTTAGACTTGTGAGCATCAGCGGTGTCAAAAAGTCCCACTTGTCTCCAGATCACCTCATCGGACGGTTGCATGAGGTTGTTCAATAGAGAATCCATCCCTCAATAGTGGCCGAGAAGAAGACAGATCCGGTGGAAAGCTCGGTGGGAGACAACAACTGTGGCTGTCACCAATCCCTACGCTGCAGCCGAGGGTTAGAAGGCAGGATCGGGTCCCAGGACGTCCAGAACGCACTGTGTCTGATACCGGAGGGCAAAGGCTGGTCAGTGCTGGAGTTTAAAAAAGTAACTTTGTCTACCGGCCAAAAGAATGACGGTTTCGTTTAAACTCGGTGGAAGACAGCGTCCAGGGTCTTACAACACAAGGCCGAGTCCCCAGGAGGACATAAATGCAATTGAGAACAAAGAAGCTTCAAAAAATCGTGCACCGGATGTAGAACCCAATCGGTGATTTCTGTGATAAAAGACTACTGGCTCCCGGCGTTTGTCCTGGTTCATCTCCAATGCCAAGAACCGGTGTTAGTCTCCCTCTGCTGGTTCCCTCCATTGCAGGAATTTAAAATTTGCCATGCGCACCAAACCTCTATAAACTTGGCGGAGAGCAACCTACTTAATCGGGTCAAAATCTAGGTTTCTAAAAGCTAAAAAGACTATAACAAGAACATGTGAAAAATGTAAGACAAAGACATATCACCCCACATGGGCTGGTACAGTCAAGATTTATTTAATAGTATTAGTCAGTACTCTATGATTGAAAAATAAAAAAAAAACCCACTTTCTTAATTTTATAGCGCCCATAACAAAAGTGTTATACATCTTATTAATTGTTTCATGTGCATCATATTAGTGGCATTTTGGAGAGTGGGATAAGAGACATTCATATCGTCATATTTATCTAGTTAAAATTGGTTTTAAATTAGTCACCAATTAGACATGTGAGAATTTTACTCCAATTAGACATGTGAGAATTTTACTCTATGTTGCGAACTTTGTCCATAAAACTTTGTTTTTAAAAGTTTTAACTAATTTTAAAATCACTTAAATTTAAAATCACTTAAATTGAAAAAAATTAAACTTTAACTTATTGAAAAAACCATCCACACCAAAAAAAATAAGACTATTTAAATAGTCTGTATAGGGCTTGGCTTGGCTTTAGATGGGTATATACTAACTGTCAATACTTCTAGTTAATGTATTTGATAGCCCAGAAATGTAATGCAGTTTATATGCCTTTCAAACAGACTGCATACATGCACCCATGTTATCCGCATCCATATACACATTGTGAGGAATGACAGCTGTATATAATAGACTCCTCTATCAAGACTATACTTTATGTTTTAATGCTTTAATTAGTGGAAATAAATGCACTGTCCTCCAGTTCCACTTTTCAGTTTCAGTAATCCACCACTAACAAGGTGTGGTGTATAGATCGTCAGATCTGTTGTCTAATCAGACAGCCTATACACTACCAATAAATTTCTGTAAATAAATAAATGGTTAATCTGAATATCAATCATTCCTACTGTCAAACGTGTACCAGGCGATTGAAAATTCGTTTGGGTGACCTTGCAGGCTCGCAGGCTGCAGCATTTGGGCTGTATTTATACGCTTGCATAGTTATAGAATATATGGTATAGCTTGCCTTTGGATGCAGTTATATAAGCGTATAAATACTTTCTTCACAAACATTGATCTTTCAAAAGCATGCAAGTGTACATTATGATCACAGTACCAAATGATTGCATATACCCATTTGTGCATCACTACTTAACTCTATAATAAACAAGGAAAACATGTGAAAAAAATTCCATTTTGTCAAAGATGAGCAGGATGATATATGTGGATGTAATTGGCCTGCATATATGGTCAGTTCCTCTACTTGCTTGTTTGTACCCATGTTTTGATTTCCTTTTTAAGTTGGTTAACATTACCAATATCCTTAGTTGCCTGCTTTTTCATTGTCCATCAAATCTCCTGAGTTGGCAGTTAGATTCAGATTTTGACAATTAATCCAAACTTGGTCGTTGTCAATTGACACTTGACTGTATATTCCAACAAAAAAAACAATGCAATTTGTGTGCAGTTCTGGATTCACAATCATTAGGTTTCCATTTCTACTTCACTTTAGACAAATCCTTTGGTTAACATTTCCAAACTTATAATGACATTGTCATTTAAGTATTATGTTGGGGGAATGCCATCCTTAAGCTTTGTGGTTTTTAAGCCATGCAAAGTATATAGTTGTCTCATCTAAAAATCCAGGCTTGCAGCTGCCAGGAGGATACTGAAAAAGCCAAGATGTGAAGAATATACATATGTTTCAAAGCATAACATTTCTGTTAATTATTGATAGGGCTTAGAAGTGACGTGCATGTGGCCATAAATTATAAGGTTATCTTTTCCATGTGCACTCCAAGTCTGTCCCCTCTTAATGTGGTTCTGCTGGTAATAATGATGGCTCTAACATGCATGAATATTAGAGGCGATGATGACCATCGATTGATTGGATCTACCTGGTTTCCAGTGGATTTTGATACAACTATTGATATTTTTTTTATCATGTGTAGCTTGTTTGTCACCTCCTTAGGATGCTTCATGGGCAGGGTATCAGCGTTCCACATCGATTGCGTTGCAATTTACACGGTATTGAATGAATTTGCAAATAATATAAAAGGTTTTTTTCTCATTTTCCAATTCAATGAGATGGATATAATGAGATGGGGAGTGTTAATGAGACAGGTTCATTAAATGTTTAAGGCTCTTCTTCGCGTTCTCCTTCCACTTATCAGCGAATATTATTATCTGCTACGTGAATAAAGAATTTTTGAGTAGTCTCTGCCTTCTTTTCGCTCAGAAAAGCATTGTCGCCATGTGGTTGAATGTGAATGTGATAGATACGTTAATTTACTCCTTGGCGTTGCATGTTCTGCTTGACATCCTTCTTTTCTCGGAGTAACTTTAAGGTTTTTTTTGTTGTATTGGGGAAGCCTTTTTTTGTCATTCTTCTTTAAAAAAAACATATCTTAGTTGTGGCATGTGGCTTGCTTCTCTCAACGATATGCTTCAACATGGTTTTTCTTCCCACAAAATGTACATACTTTTGAGAACCAACAAGAGTGAGTAATGTGGCCATTCTTCTTGTAGTAATAACAAATTAGGAAAGTCTTGCTTGATGCATACCTCTTGTTATTTTTCTTCTTTTTCCCGCTTATTGATTTGCCTTGTTACTTCTTCCAAGTGTTCATGTAAAGTGAGTCTTTTTACTTTTCCCATCACTTTCCTTCTACAATCTAGCATAAGGACAATGAATTGGTGGAGTGCTTCATTTAGTGTTTCTTTTTCTTCTGATGAGCATGTCAATTCTACCATGTCTTTTTCCTTCACAAATATGATCTTTTTGTTCATGGTATTTTCCTATGTGCCATTGAAACATAGCACTTCATGCTTGGCCCTTGGCTTAGCTACAATGGCGCTTAGGATGCCTTGTCTTCTCTTTCCAAGCCCTTGTCTATCATAGCCCATTTTCCTTAACAATTTCGAACCAATGCCTCTTGTATGCTTTTCAAAATGATCAAAAGTTTCTTGGAAAAGGTCTAAGGAAGGTGATCTTACCATGTTTGTCTCAATCATGGAGCTAGCTTCTATGGTAGCAATGGACAATTTCTTTACTTCCTTGCTTTCTTGGAAAACCTCTTGTAGCTTCGCAATGGCTCTTATTTCTCTACCAACTCTAAGTACAACTGAGTCATCATTTGAGGGAGCCTCTCCTCCTACCAGCTATCCATTTGAATGAACTTCTCTCCCAATTTCACAAGTTGAACTCTACTATTGTCCCAATCTACCATGACAGTAGTGTGGAAGTCTTGATGTTCAATGCATGGATTCTTTAGCAATCACAATGGTCTTATTGAGGTTTTAAGGTTCTTCTCCATCTTTCTATCCTTTGGTCATGTAATGCAGTGTTACACTTATCGTGAGAATATCATATTTTTGGCTATAATATCCTCACACAAGAGGAAGATGATAATATCGTGAAAAATTCTCGCGATAATATCACGAATCAACTTAATTCTTGGCATGCTAAAGATCCCCACGCCTTTTGTCTTATAAAACCGGTTTTGGGGTTTTATTTTGTCATTTTGCAAATGTTACTTGCGGGGTTTGAGCTCTAATGGTGTTGTAACCATTTTCCATCAAGCAAACAAGGAAAAATCCATAGTTTTTGGTGCCATCAAGTAAGCATTTTTTGAGTGGGGATCTACTCCAATCTACAACATCTATTGAACCAAGTATGTAAACAAAATTATGCCTTCATTTTCTTTGTTTTTCAAGATTTAGTATAGGGTTTTGCAATGACCATTAGATATGCCTCTTCTGCCATTTTTTTATGGGAGATTTAACACTTATGTAGCTATGATATTTTAATTGCAACATTCTTTAAGTGTTTTGTGGATCTGGATTTTGAATTTCYCCATTTGTTTTGTGYCGTAGGTTTAAATTTTAAARATTTAATCAGTKCTCAACAAAATGGCAAAGCCAATGGATCCAATGTGGGAGTATGGTGAACCCTATGAGGGTCATAATAKAACAAAGYTGAGTTGCAAGCTATGTGRAAAGGAAATGTMTRGYGGAATCAACCRCTTGARATACCACYTTGCCAAAATCCCARKGCATGAAGTGGAAATTTGCCATGTAGTTACCCCAGATGTTGTCCTTATTGCAAARAACTCAATTCTTGATATTACTGGGAAGAAAAATCAAAGGGAAGAATTGAGGAACCACAAGGGAACCACAAACTACTCAGGGGCAGGGGAAACCTAATCCTCAGCCACACCTTAGAATCTTAGTGCATTATGATTATCCTTATAGTATCTAGATGCCTCATGATGATGATGTCATGAGACCCATGTATTTTTGTTTCGTTGTGATTTTGTATTATCATGTCACGACTTATGACTTAGGATAGATATCATATTTTAGTATCAATATTGATGATTGATGTACCACTTGACATCTTACTCATCTTATATATCAATTTTATTTTCATATTAATGTAGCAATGTGTTTGGTTGATGTTTTTGTTGCTTTAGATGTTTAAAAAATTGAAAAAAAATGATTATTTTTTGTATTTTTTTAAGTTTCCCAATAATTTCCTCTATATTTCCGATAATTTATTTTCCAAACCCGGACCATAAATTCCAAATAACAATAAATGTAACATTGATGTAATGAACCTCATTTTTTAGATCATCAAAATAGGGTATAATGTCTAATTTTTTAAAATCAAAACATCAACATAACCTTTAGATGGAGTAAAATTTATTATAAGAAGCCTTGGGAGTTCTCGATCGTAAAAGACATTTTCAAATTTTATTTTATTGAACCAAACATATATTCCATTTTTCTATCACTAGCAAATTTGCATTATCTTATGGCTTTTGAAGGGATAAGTGGCTCCTCTTCAGATGACATGAGGAGCTTATCAGCACCAACAAATGACTTTCAAATTGTGAAAGAACTAAAGATAATAATACAAATCTCTGATTTCAATTTACAAGAGGGGAAATAACATATATTCTAAAATGCAAGGCAACAATTATGTTTGGCCACATATTTCTCAGTTGAAGAATGTATATTAGTTGATAGACTGAACGACTTGCAACAAGCATTAATGATATTATAAACTTGGTTTAGGAACATCCATTTGCAACACAGTGAAAGCCTAAATAAATCATTTCAAGTTTAACAGTTAAGATTTTCACGGTTCTGCCCATCATGGCTTCAATTCCAAAAATAAAAGCAACACATTTTAATACTTTAATACTTGGTATTTCATTGAATTAGTGGCCACGAACTATGCTAGTAAGCATCGACTTTCCTTGACACATTGGCTGGAGAATGTAAAATCCTAAGAAAGAAGGGTTGATAAGATGTTTCCCATCAAGGTTGAACCAGTGCTTAAATTTGAATTGTCCTTATCTTGCAACATCAGTAAACTCTTTGATAACAACGAAAAATGCCCTTTCATAAGACTATCACCTATCAAACAAGTAGAAGAAACTAGTAACATCTATTGCTGAAACTTGCTAAAATGCAAACTATTATAGTGACAATAGCTAATTATGATGGTTAGATTTCACTTCAAAATCAGGATAAGGAATATAAATTGGCTGGTATGATATCTTAAACCAACTATCCAAATAGAAAGTAGAATAAAAATCTCAATCAAAGCATGGGAAAAAGTATTTCCATATTCACTAGTACTGCTTCCTTGTAAGTAAATTTTTTTCACTGACTCTATGTCGGGATCTAGAATTTGTAACAAACCACAAACAAATGTAATACAATCTTATAAAGGCAATCTTGTGTTTGAAACTAAATTTTTTTCACCGACTCTATGCCAGGATCTAGAAATTTGTAACAAACCACAAATGTAATAAAATGTTATAAAGCCAATCTTGTGTTTGTAAATATGCAAGTTACCAAAAAGAGCCCAAAATGTACTGAATATACTAAATATAGATAGCTAGCATGGATCCAAAGTCTTAAATCCCCATATGCTAACAAGGACTCTTAATTATATAACTTCGTATATTCATTGATTTTCTTTGAGAGTGTAATAATACCGCTTTATAATAATTTATGTCACACTTCTGCTAAAAGCCCCAATCCTGGCTAATCTACTAATTGAATATTTAACTATACAGAGTAATCCTTAGGTTGGGTTGGAGGAAACACATAACTTCGTATATTCATTGATTTTCTTGAGAGTGTAATAATACTGCTTTATACTAATTTATGCCACTGCTAAAATCCCCAATCCTGGCTAATCTACTAATTGAATATTTAACGTTAAAACACTAATCATAAGTTAGTTGGTTAGTTAAGTTAACCTAACTGTTATATAGTTACATGACAGTTATGGTCTTTTGTATTATATATGTACATATATGTACATGATTATTTAAAGAAACATTGATGAATAGAGTATGCCTATTTTTCCATTGTTTAGTTATCTATTTTCATCATGGTTTCTTGATTGCTTCTATATTATTTACATTATATTTCTGCTTTTTTCTTCATTATGAACCTAACAGTGGTATGAAAGCATGTAGATCATCTTAGTGGCATGTAGATGATCTTAAAGGCTTGTTGGATTATCAAAACACTTATTTCCTTGAGGGATGATAATCTTGACATCCATGGTAGTTTTTCAATGGAGGTGAAGCTTAGTGAGAGTGTGCACTAAATGAGCAAAAGACCAGTGCTGCAAATTACATCTGATGGCCTTGAACATTCATGTGATTGAGTGGGAGAATGGAACCATTGATTAGATAGAGGCTTTACAATATGATCAATGTTTTATGTGAAGGTTGTGAAAGAGCTAAGATGTGAGAAACCGAACTGTGGAGAAGCTTGAAGATGTGAAGAATTCCGGAGTGAGATGTGGTCGAACCATGGAGAAGCGTGGAGTGAGGCATTGATCTTATCCTGTCAAAGGAATCCACGAGCAAGAATGCTCTCTGGAGAGATTAAGAGCTTGCAACATCAAAGGTTTGAGAAATCTAATTGAGGTAAATCGTTTGCAATTTATATTGATGATTGTATGAATTGAAGTTCTGTGTAGAAAGAACACAATTGTTGAAGGAGCAAGAACCCTACCTGCAACATAGATGATCAAAATCTGGACCAGGGGTCAAATTTTGCTCAAATTTTAAAGTGCTCGGAATGCGACGAAAACAGTGCCATTGCGTCTGTCTCGTCTTCCTGATTTCGGCGGTATATTTACTTTGTCAAATGGGCTCCGTATGGAGAAGATATCGTGATCTGTTCGTCAAGCTAAACAGGCAAAAATTTGATGCTGACTGTACCTATCCGTACAGTCCGTACAGTCTATACGGTCTGACGTGGAAGGGTCGTACAGACTGTACGGTGGTGATGTGGCAGATGCTGATTGGTCGATTGTTGGCGAGTTGGATGTTGACACATGTCCCTGGGTGGACAATAATAGGAGGACACGTGCTATGCGGCCTTGGTAAAAGAAGCAAGAGAACCACTGCCAATCGGTCACTCAATCATATTGCTCGGCGATCCGATATTTATTAGCACATGTAGCGATAAAGAGAATGAGTGAAGGGCCTGCCTGTAAGTTAACAGAGAATGCATGCCAACATAACCCTTATCGTAACCCTGCTCGCTGTAGAAGAACGTCACACGATAAGCTGTCGCGAAGCTCTCCATTGCCTCTTAAATTGATTATTTAAATGGAGGAGGAGTTATGCCATTTAACAATTGAATAATATTGTTGTTAGTTCAATTGATGTGGGTTGATTTATCACTTCCGTAACCATTTTAGTGCCATATTCGATGGCTTGTTCAGTGTGAAATGTGTCTTTTGGATGAAAAATGACAGCATCAAATGACCATCTACTGCGGCCTCCATTTGCTCATAGCAAACCTAATATGGTTTAACTATGCATACATAACTCAACGTGAAGGGACCTATCTAAGGCATTTGACTCATGGACACATGGTAAAGATTCTACTCACAATGTATGCATAAATGAAACCCTAAGAAAATAGGTGAAATCGGTTGTAAAAAATTGCATTGAGATTTTATTACGAGAGACTTATAAAGTCATTTAATTTATTATATCATGATTTGAGAGTACCATTATTTGCATGATTAACAATGTTAATCAAAGTGATAAGGATTTGATAAGGTTTTTTTAAAAGGAGTTATAGGAAGACTTTGATTTAAGGAGTTATAAGGTTTTGTTATTTATTTGAAGACTTTTTGTAAAGGTGTTATAAGAAGTTTTTTTTTGGAAGTTATAAGGTGCATGTAAAGGTGTTATAAGGATTTTTTTTTTTTAATCT
>JASDQU010313542.1:0-12417 GCA_032191745.1 Picea mariana | reverse complement strand
AAATATATCTAATCTAACACATGGGAAGGAAGGATAACAGAAGTACCTTTTTATCGACGTTTGTCCCTGCACGCTCCTGGTTGCGCTTCGATCCTTTGCTTCTCACTGGATTCTGTGGACAAAACAAGATACGACCACTTCCTACCCTATTGATATTAGCTTGAAAATAGATCTATCGGTTAATGATAAGTTCATGTGACATTATACACAAACTAGAAAGAAACAAGCCAAGCGTGTCATATTGATGAGAATAATGACAACAGTACTTACAATTGTAGATGCGAATGCGACAGCTTCGTCGAGTCCTCTTCGTCTAACCCTTGCCTAAAAGATCCACAAACTGGATAATAGCAGCTTCACTGATCAATTTCCTTTGGCTGACTGTGTATTTCCTACAAGATCATAGGTTTCATACCAGCAGTTCTTCCCCCTTTCCACCATCATAGAGTCTGCTTATATAGGTTAAGAGGAGCTTAACCTCTTGAGTTATCTTTAGAACAAGTTGGGAACTTCCTCCTCAGATCAGGGATCTCTTGATGAAACCAAGAATTCGAACACAGCTACCTCCTAATCTCGAAAGATCCTCCCCTTTTTCTTCTCAACGGGCCAACTACTGCCTCAGATTAGGCAGCGCTCCCTTAGAAGGGGCATCAGAGCGTTGTAGCGCTCCCTGGTAAGCTATGGAGGGGCCCCAACTCTCTCAAGATGAGCAGCACTCCTTCAGAGGGGGCAAGGGAGCGTTATAACTCTCCCTGAAGCCTTGTAGGGGAGCGCCAGTGCTCCTAGGGCTGATATAGAGGAGCGCTCCCCCTCAAAACCTCTATTTCAGAGTTCTCTTCAGGTGTCAAGAGTTATTTGACTTCAACAAACCAGTTCTTATTCTTCAAATCAAGCACATGAGATGTTTTTAAGTGTCTCCTTAGTGTCGTTGGCATGGAAGTATGCTCGAACATCATTTGAGACACTTGTGACCAACTTGCGACACTTGCGAAAGTTGTAAGGAAGATGCGACACTTACGACAATTGAGAGGAACATGCGACACTTATCCAGCTGAGTAATTTTGACGTGTAACAACAATGACATATTCTTTAATTTACATTAGAGTTGATTGTTTGTTGTCTGTGAGAAGTAATCATGGTATCTTCCCCCTCATTTTAACATTTTTCTCTCAATACAACCCCTCGCATATCCCAAAACCTTTGTTCACCACCTGCTCATTGACAACTATTAAGCAATTTGTATGGATTGGATTGCATGAGTCTCATATATTGTTGAACCAAATTTTATTTCATATTTTAAAAGAGTTGTCATGTATGGTTGTTAAAGAAACTATTTGCTAATCAATTATGCATACATGAATGGTATTTTTCAGTATAGTTAGTCATCGAAGAGGTAACCGAGGGAGAGGTAATTGGAACAGGGGCCCTAGAAAGCCAATATTCTTCATACACTTTGATGCAGACTCGCAATAGTTAGGCCAGTTATTTCAAGTTGGGTTTTTTAATTGAATTGGGCAAGGACTGGTCCAACCTAGGCCTAAAAGGCCTCCATTCCAAGCCCCATAGGTCCTTGGTATTCACGTGCCTTCTCATGTCTTGCTGCAACCTGAAGTTCTCGAAAATGATGGATGGCAAGAGATTGTACACCCGGCAATATCCCAACATCGTGGCTGGCCTAACTTGTCTTTACCTGCTCCCCTGCATATCAATCAAATTTTCCAAGTTGCATCTGTCCATTCACCAGTTCAGTCTTCCCATGCAAGAAAAAATTTGAAAACCGAGGCCCACCATGCCCTTGACAAAGGAAAATCCACTGTTGCCCCTTCCTCACCCTCAAATGACTGATAAATATGTGTCCTCCCACATGCATTTGAGAGATGATTTCTCTTATGTGATCAATGAGATTAGGCCTAAAGGCTCCACACAACCTAAGGCAAATTCAAAGAGATCAAAAGGTGACAGTAGCAACAAGGGAAATATTGCCGCCCAGAGTGGGAAATATGGATTTTAAGTTTTTTTTTATTTTAATTGTTGAGAAGAGTTGTCTTCTGAAATTTTGGACAACACACTATTTTTGGATATAGTAATATATTTTGGAAATAATTTCAGTTATCATTGAGATAAATTGTCAAATATGAATGTGATGATGGGAGTCACAAGGAGGGATGTTTTGTTTATTTAACTAGTTGTGTTATGATTGTTAAAAGCTAAAGGTAATCACAAGGGGTCACACCTACTAGTTATTATTTATTAAAAAACCCTTATTATGATTTATTACTTTTCCCCCTAACTAAACGTTGGTTGAGTTTTAGTTAAATTAACTAAGGAAGTAGTTCAACTACTTCAACCAATTCTAATTTTCTTAAAGGAAAAAGGCAACGGAGGAACAAGGGAGGATAGAAGGAGAAGCAAACTAAGGTTTGCTCTTTGAGCTTTTGTTGAGATAATTCAGTTTTCATTCATTTCTTAATTCACTAGAAGCCTAATTATTTTTTATGATATCAAGGTCCTATTGTAGACAACAAGATTCAGGGCTGGATTAAATCATTCAGACACTTTTTGTTCACAAGTGTTGATTTATCTTTGATCTAAGTATGTGTAGACTTGTATGTTTGTGAATTAGATTTCATAATTGACAAAGGCTATTATGCAAGGTCGAGTGGGCAAAAATCTATGGCAAGTTGATCGAGATTTTAAAGTTCAGTTTTTTACTTTATGTCAAAATTCCTTTTGTATGTTTCATCGGGGACGTCTAAGTTTGACTTTGGTCCAAAACTTCCTCAGGAAATTTTGTAAAGAGAACGATTCTTTCATGAATTGGAATGAAATAAAAGATTTATTTATGTCTCATCTGTTTTGATTATTGACTTGGTGTCTTTAA
The DNA here is from genome assembly GCA_032191745.1 of Picea mariana. Classification (NCBI taxonomy): domain Eukaryota; kingdom Viridiplantae; phylum Streptophyta; class Pinopsida; order Pinales; family Pinaceae; genus Picea; species Picea mariana. The sequence continues at coordinate 9,536 of JASDQU010313542.1, read as the reverse complement.
TTCTGTCTCTATATTTATTTCAGTATCTGTTATGTTCAGAAAATTACATAAATAACGATTTTTTCAGCAAGCTTTTATTTATAAAAAAAACAACCTAAGAACTTGTAAACAATACTTGTGAATTAGGATACCATTTTTGGTGGCTATAAATCTAGGGTGATATTCCAATCTATCTTTATTTAGCCAAGCAAGGTCTGAAAATGATTGAGTAAGATCATTTCATATCTTTTCCTCAACATTTATTTTGCGACCATACTGGGGAGATCTTCAATATCTCTCTGGTTAATTTTTATGCTTGATTAACATCGAATACATCTATTTTTTCTGATATTGATTCTTTCATTGTTTTATTTTTTAATGACTGTGCCTATTGCAAGGAAACCCAGTATTGAGCCCAGTCTTCAAGATCAGACTAGCATCGCGTTGAATTTGTTCAACACCATTTTAGACACTATCAATACTCATGATGAGATTAATCATTCATGGGCAACAATTGAATGAGATATTAGTTCCCATGAACGTTGGGAAGCTAGACATAGACAACCTAGAAATCAACAGTAACCTTCTTGTTCCTTCGATTTTTTCTTTACTTTCATGTCCTTAGACTCTCGGGTTTCTAGAAGGAGAAGAGGCTTATCACCTGAAATTAATCCTAATGTTGAAATATGAAGAAGGAAAACTGTGTTATCAACCCAACAAAGTGCTCTAAGGAAAACTTTGTTTGATTCATCCAATTCGTCTTTCTCTCCCTCACCTATCATCCACAAGATGACATCTAGTGGTGGATCTGGTGGCACTGGAAGTGATTCCTCTTCTCAGTCTTTATCTTCGTCAGTGATTGGTAGCTTATATAGCCACCATATCCCTATCCAATCTACCAAAAATCCCACCAAAGTCATTAAAAGGTATGTACTTTTTCAATTTGAAGAAGATGCCACAACCACATCATGGCATGTGTCCTCTCCTCTTAACCTAACACCTGCTACTCTTCCACTTCTTAAATTCAAAGACCATCTCCCTAGGTTTTCGAGAAATAACACTGTCACTACAAACAAACACCTAGTGGAATTTTCTAATACTTGTCACAACATAAGAGCCAATGACAACGATACTTGAATGCGCTTATTTGTCAATTCCTTGGAAGGAAAGGCTACAACCGATATCTTTGACCTTCCTCATAATATTTTTTCTACTTGGGAGGAGTTAGTTTATTGGTTCAAATCCACCTATGGGAAATCCAAAATCCCATATGAGCATTTACAGGAGTACAATAACATCACCTATAAGAATGGTGAGACCATCAAGTCTTTCAACTTGCATTTCACTAAGTTATACAATCAAATCCTTGAAATCATTTGACCTCATAACCAAGCCACTTTCATGCATTACTACAATGCATTACCTTCCCCCTATCATCATAGGCTTGGGGAAAAATCCATTGATAACCTTGGTTCTGCTCTGCATAATTGTTTAGAGTATGAAGAATAGCTCGAAAGAATAGGTCTTCCCCAGGGAGAATCGATTAAATAGACATACATGTACTCCCTCTTACAACTAGTACAAGATATGAATAATCGTATGATAGAGTATGAGCGAAAGGGAAATGTCTCCCCTCTCACCTCTGTAGCTTCATCCTCTTCTGCACCCCCTTTTAGAAATCCAATTGAAAATAATTTTCAGCCTAAAGCTATCATGCCTCGAAGTTGGTGTAAATTTTGTGAGGAACACCACGAGGAAGCCACATGTGAGGTAAGGAAGATCGCCAGAGATAAGTGCTTTGGTAAAAGTTCAAAAATAGACCAAAAACTACCATCTTTGTCCTAGATTTTGTAGAGCCAGAAGATGTCATGATCATCAATACTAGGAAAAAATCCTACACTCCCAAAGGAAAATATGATCCTCCCCACAATTATTATAGCCCAAGCTCATCATCACCAGCTGCTATGGTTCAGGTTCCTAAGGTTCCTGAAAGTCAAGGAACAAATTCCCCTCTCCCCTCTTCCAAATACAATATTCTGAATCAGTTGGCCAACATCAAAGCATATGCAACCCTTCTGGACATGATTGTCATCCCTGAACAATAGAGGCATCTAAAAAAATTCATGGAAGGAAAAGCTTCTACTGTAGCCAACCTCTCTGAAGAGGTGAATGAAGAGGATTCGTCTGTAACCAAAGTAGGTTTACATAACTTTAGATACCCTGTAAATAATCCCCCTTTTTATATTCCTGTAAATATTATGGATAAGATCGCCCATTGTTGCATCATTTATGGAAGTTCAGGCCCAAGTGTGATGTCAAATATTATTACGGAAGAGCTAGGATTGTCTTGTACAAATGAAAATGCCAGGAGCATGCTCTCTTATAATAGTCTACAACAAAAAAGCACAGGTGAGATTAAATATATGGCCTTATTTTTGTGTGCACACCCTAAAATAAGGACAACTCTTAGCATTCAGGTAATTGACATGCCAGTAATAAATTACTCAATCATCTTGGGAAGAGATTGGAAAGCTTTGACGGGTGGATACCTCTCACTCGACGGGACACACTTTTTCGTTCCTAGGAATGGAAAAAATATTATAGTCCTTAGAGAGGGAAGGATTTCACCTTACATATAAAGTGTTCCACAAATTAATGTGAATTATATAGAAGAGGACCTAGGGGTGTATTCNAGATGATGGTATGTGGAACATGCACTTCGATGGTTCATGCTCTAGTGAAGGAAACAGAGTTGGCATAATCTTATACTCTCATGTTGGGAAAATTCATATTTTTTATTACAGGTTGGAGTTTGCTTGCACAAACAATGTCACTGAATTCAAAGCTTTATTATTAGGCATTAAAAATGCCTATAATATTGGTTGTGGTCACCTTTCAAATTTTAGAGATTCTGAGCTTGTTGTGAACCTTGTATGTAAGATTTACACTCCTAGCAACAAGTTGATGAAATAATACACCCAAAAGGTTTGGGCACTTACCTTGAACCCATTATCTTTCAACATCACTCATGTTAAGAGGGAATTGAACTCAATGGTTGATCGATTAGATGTTTTTGCAGCCTCTCCTAATCAACAACATCTGCCACATAGACCGGATTGTACTTTTCAATCTCTATATCGTCCACATATCCCTGAAAATATAGAATCTTGGCAGGTCTTCCCTAGAGATGAGATAATATGTTCTTTCATTCAAAATGAACCCTATAATCCCAAGGAAATCATATCCATAGAAGATAACAATATTCCTAAAGGCTTGAGTCCTCTAGAGAGTTTTTTTTCATCGAGTGATGTAGGAAACAAAGAGAAATAGAAAGAAGAGGAGTCGAAAAGGAAGGTGGGTGAAACCATCTCCTTGAACATTGGGACACATGAATCTCCAAAGAATGTTAAAATAGGTTCCCAATGAAGTTATTAATATCTATCTTGATGATCTAATTGTGTANTGTATGATAAAGGGTTGTTAATTACCTCAGAGTCTCAAGTGTTATGTTTGGGTCCTTTTAATATCTCTTTTGTCCTGGGTACTAACTCATACATTCTAAAAGTTTTACAAGAGCGATTGTTCTCCTACATCACTAACGATTCTCACTTGAAACACTATGTGGAACCAACTTGAAAAGTTTTAACGTTGTTTGGATTTTCTGTATATTAGTAGTCTAGCTCTACTTTCATTTTTCCACTATTTTTCACTTATGCTCGACAACAGTTTGATTTCTGCTTTCTATTTTTTTAATAATTTCCTGCTGCTTTTACATTTCTATCATTTTATTTTCGCTGTTTTAAATTTTGTAATCTTATTTCTGTCACGCTTTTTATTGTTTTTTTATATTTTCGTTGATTTTGGTCAAGAATAAGATGTTGGATCAATTCTGCCACAGTGACACTCTTGCAACATATTGTTAGTCAATAACAATCAAGCTTACACATCTATTACGATGTTTCCCCTGAAAGAACACTTGAATTTGTTATATTCTTTCACTGTTGTCTTATAAAGAAATTGGTTATCTCCCGCTTATGCTTTCCATTTCTTCATCCATTTGACGATTTAAAAGAGAAATTCCATAAAAATTTCTCCTTGAGGTAAAGAGAAGGTTTCGGTTGAATTATTATGCATACATGGATAAACCCCCTCATACTTAACATTTTTCATGAGTTATTCCCAAATTCCTGATCATTTTTCCATTAAATCTGCTCACTTCCCCCTGTTGCATAATCTTCATGGTTATATCTTCTTGATTTGTTGCTCTTGGTATACGAAACCATGTGTTCTGAGCTCTTAATATGTTGGAAACATATTTCCCTATGAAGTTGCCAGTTTGTTGACGATAAAAATCGCAACGAGGATTTCACCCGCAAAGTATTGTTGAAATCATATTATTATAAGCTAATGATATATATAATACTAGTAGGTGGGACCCTCTTGTAGATTGGAGGATCAAAGATAGTCTTGTTAAACATTTTATGTTGTTGTTAGATTATGCTTATAGGGTTCTACATGATTGATGGTGAAATATTGGTTTTATTTGTGATAGATGGCAGATGGATAATGCATGTTATGTGTTGGTTATGTTGCTCTAAACTCTAAAATTCCATGTATGAATGGATTATTTCACTAATTACATTGTTGTTGGCACCACGATTTATTACATGTTACACTTGCACAAGACACATGTTAGTCACAACAAGAGATGAAAGCAATATGGAATAAATCTAAGAAAGGAAACTATGCTATGCTATGTTATACTATGAGAAATTGAAATTTAAAAAAGGTTGATGTTAGTCCTAACTAGAAATGTTAGTGGCTACATGATTTTATTTGAGTTATATGGAGCGCATGTTATATATGTTATGGTATGGTTTTGGACATTGGTTATTATGGATTGGGTGGCGCACTTGGCAAGCAATGTATGCTAGTTTCGATGCATAGACTAATGGCATGGTTCAATGTTGGTTGGATGGCGTGTGCTACGTAATTGAATGATGAGAGGATGGAAGAGACATGAATTTACTACACATCACTCCATACTTCCCCCACTACCCATCACCCTAGCTTGGCTATTGTTTAATTGATTTCCGTTGTGGTTAAGCTCCGATATTTAGGCGAGGAAGGACTTGCTCAATTAAGATCACATTTTTAAGGCCATTTGGTTAGAGGTATGTTTTTTCTGCCATCCATGAACTCGCTCTGTTTATGAAATAAATATTGGCTCGATGATGTATTGGTCTATGATTTCTTTAGGCTGAAAACTATGTAAACTCATAGTTTTTTTCTGGAATGGTTTTTGTGTTATTCGTTGCAAATGGAAAGTTTGATGGTTGAAGTCACAATTCCATTAACTGTTCTGTGTGGTGGAAGTCGTGAAGGCTCTTTGTTGTCTTTACAGGTTTTTGTTGGAGGGATTCATCACATCTGGACTTGTTTTCCATATCCTCATAGTCCTTGTAACCATACCCTGTCGTATTTGTTGTTATGGGGTTGCTGTGTAATTTTTGAACCACCTCTGGGTCACTACATGTCACATACCCACTACCTGAAATCAAAAATTTCGTCGATTTCTCAATGATCAGACCCCCAAAATGTCTACAGAGGTCTAGCATAAGCTAGCTCTTCCCTCGTCTGGTCCCATAGGATCGCAGGTCACGACCATAGGTCGAACAAATACAACGTCTCCTCGCACTTCGCAACTCAGTGCTACCAGAACGTCGAGTATTTCGACTCTACAAACCCCAACACAACGAATCAGAGAAACGTCGAACCCTAACAGGGCTAGAGAATGGCAAATTTTCCCTCTAAAGGGAGATTGATGGCTGTAAGACTCTCCTGATTCAACGGTATGGATCCTCCCGAGGTTTCGGTATTTGGGAGTTCGGAATTCAACAACTTCAAGACTCTTTGTCATTCAAATCCCCGAATTTCGTTATGGGAATTCGTGTAAGAGATCGACGTCTCTTAAGAGTGTGGATCCAACGGTCCACGGGATTTCGGGACTTTTCCTTGAGCTCTGACCGCTCACCACGCGTCTCCTTTGATGGACAGTCTAGATTCCTTCAGGACTTCTCTTTTCTATTACCAAGCACATCGGGATTTCGGGTATCGGGATTTCACAATTTGCGAAGGCATGGTTTCTTGCCCTTTGGTTTCTCGAATCCCGAAATGCTGAAACGTCAACCGTCAACCACGTGTCCTTTCGATGGAAGGTGGTGACCTTCAGCCAAGATCAATGGTCATGATATTTTCGGACTGATCAACGATCACGATCAAATCTCTACCTTCCTTAATCTCATTCACACCTCATGCCATTTCGGGGTTTCAGTGATTGGGATTTTGCGACCCACGAGGACAAGGGTTCTTGCCCTTCTTGTTTCCCGAGTGCCGAAACGTCGAAGAACTTACCAGTAGCCATGTGTGCTCTATGGATGGATGGTGCAGGTACTTCCATGGACCATGGGGTCTCCGGTCCCGATTCCCTCATCTCTTGCAAGGGAAAAAGGGTCATGGCACTAAATCTTGCGTCTCCTCCTCAAATCTAATGGTCATTACAGACCTTGGATCCTCTTAAGGGATCATATTTGTGCATTGCTTGCAAAGACAGAGAGGGATCGAGGAAATATCATCCACGTTCCTTCCCCACATCCAACAGTTGTTACGGAAATTGGATCCTCCGAGAGGACCCCATCCGTTAATCGAGACTTAAACTTATGCTAACATTTTGGGAGTTCACCACTCGAAGTTTTGGGACATAACAATCACGAGAGTCCAACCTCTTGTCAACGGGACTCCCGAACTCTCAATTTGCGAAATCTTGATGGGCTCTTTCTTTTGGGATTCTCCTGAGATCCTGGATTACTTCCACGTATCCTCCCTCAGATGGAAGGTCCTCATTGTTTCACGATTTCGTGACTTGTGACCCCCAGTGACACAAATCCTTTGTCAACCTGAATCCCCGGTATCTGAAATACTGATGGACTCTCGATCTCTGACACGTGTCCTTCATGGATGGAAGGTCTAGATCTATATTGAGATTTTCACCATGGAGTGTCCCGATATCTTGTCATCAGGACTCCCAAAATCTCGAACTCCGAATCCCCGATACCGACTCCTCTCTCGGGACTTTCGCCCTTGTTCATGAGGGCTTAACTCTCATGCATCTCCTAGCAGATCCAACGGTTATCGGGTTTTCCAGATAATATCTAATGACTTAAATCTGTCCCAGGCCATGTACCGACTCCTCTTTCAGAAACTTCGCCCCCGTTCACGAGGGCTTAACCCTCCTACATCTCCTACTATATCCAATGGATATTGGGTTTTCTAGCTAAGATCCAACGACTCAGACCTGTCCTACACCTTTCACTCTCCCACTGCTCTCTGGACATGGAAAAACCAACGTTCCAGATACTCCCACAGACCTTGGGGATCTATGGTCCCGATATCCTCGCTACTCACGAAGATAGAAGAAAAGGGGTAAGGCATGTAACGCCCTTGTTTCTTCCACCAATCTAACGGTCGTGAATGACTGCAGATATTCTGACGGGATCTCGTCCGTCGATCGATACTTATCCTTATGCTGCTACTTTGAGATCTCAAGAGGATCATTCTTCCTCGTACAGGGTTGCTAAGACTTGCGCATTCAGGTCCTTTTTCTAGGCTCTTAGTAAACTTTTCCAAGAAGGGTATCTCTATGGAAAGTTCTATTCTGGAGCATGCCTAGAGACAAATAAGGGGAAACAACTTCCCGAGAACGGACTGGAAGTCTAACTTGGTTCAAATTTCGCATAATTAAATTTATCTATCAGCATAAGCCTTGTGTGGCTTTTCTGTTACAAGCATACATCTACCCTTTCTTATCAAAACACCGCACAGACAGTCTTATACTGTAATCATTCACAATTTCACAGTTTATGAGCATATATTTGTGCATATGAATTTCAAGATGCAATATGTAAAACACTTATCAGAAATAACACCAAAAGTGAGTGCAACTGCTGAGAGGGGTGCTCATTTCCACTCAACCGTAGGCTCAGCTATTCCGATAGGATTTACAACTAGCCACCCCCGAGATGAGGCCACGATGCTACGAGACTGTGTCTTGGCTTGCCAGTGACCGAGAATTAGGGTTACTCTCCCCCTTCTTTGCTATCACTCACTCTGTGTATCTCCAGAGTTCTCTTCCTCCCCTCACGTCTGCCCCCAATCACTTCTCCCTCACACCTTATCCTCTTGCAAGGTTGCGTGTGGCGTGATTTTCCTCTCACTGGTTAGGCTTGATGACTCTTATAGATGGGAGGTTCACCCCCCATCCCTCATTAATTCTTGAGGAGCCATCTACCTACCAGCTTGCGAGACATTTAATTCAGGGCCAGCAAGCCGCTCTTGGTTCTCCAGGACAATGGAGTCCAAATACGATATTGTTCTCGGTGGAAGTTAATGCCACCATTCTAGGTGACTTCCACCACCTTTCTCCATCCATCGTGGTCTATTTTTCAACATATCCCCTCTCAACAATCTTGCAATATATATATATATATATATATATATTCATAATATTATTCACATCACACATTCACATTTCTGAGTTTTCCACAGTTCTTGGCCAGTCCAGTTATTTTTACAAATTGGGGGAAACAGGGTGCTACAATTCCCTCCCCCTTAAAGGAACATTGTCCTCGATGTTCTTATCTATTAACATGAGATGCATGTACAGAAGTAAACAAAATTGGATATGGATGTTTCATGGCATCCTCCATTTCCCATGTAGCCTCATCTGGGCCAAAATGTTTCTACTGCACCTTGACCTGTGCAATGGTTCGGTTCCGGAGCAGGGTTTCCTTTCTATCCAATATGAAATGGGGTTATAGTAGAAATTATCCCTTCGATTCCACCTGGATCACAAACCAGTCAATTATATGGTTAGCATCATGTACATATTTCTTCAATAATGAAACATGGAAAACATTATGTGCTTTTACTGTAGGAGGAAGTGCTAGCCTATAGGCTACAGGTCCCACTCTATTTAGAACCTCAAAGGGTCCACAATACCGAGGTGCCAACTTGGCATAAGATCCCATTTTCAGGGAACTCTTCCTAGGCCTAACTATGAGATATACATGATCTCCCGCTTTGAACTCTCTTGGAGTTCTCTTTTGGTCGGCATAACTCTTCTGTCGGTTTTGAGCAACCTTTAGTTTTTGTTTTATCTGAGTCACCTACTGTTCCATCTCTTTCAACATGTTGGGTCCAAAAGAAATCATGTTTACGGGATTACTCTAGCTGACTGGAGTATTACACGATCTACCATAGAGGACTTCAAAGGGACTCATCTTTAAGGATGCTTGGTAGCTGTTGTTGTAGGCGAATTCTACCAGTGGAAGGTGGTCTTCCTACTTCTTGGGTTGATGCATTACATGCATTCTTAGCATGTCTTCAAGTACTTGGTTCACTCTTTTCATCTTTTCATCGGTTTGAGGGTGATAGGTGGTGCTGAACAACAATTTGGTCTCTAGACTAGCCTCAATGATTTCCAAAAGTTAGAGGTAAAT